>JARFJB010001795.1:787500-1050000 GCA_036346205.1 Vesta saturnalis
CATTGTGACCGCTTCTTTTGAGAAACGAGCTCGCACTGTATCCTTAACGCACGAGACATATTTAATTTTTTGGCCCACAACTAATGCGAAAATGAAACATAATTATAATAAAGACGTCTATTTAATTGCATTAACATCATACTTTCATAGTTGGCGTAGCTGACTGCATTTTGACACCTTTCAATTCAGTTTTGTTGACAGTGAACACTCAATTAATCAAACAGATATTATTGTACAGATTATAAAATTAGTAAAATACAATGTCTGACAGCGACAGTTTAGAATTGATACCACTGAATACGAAAGAGCTGGCAAAAAGTGACTTTGGAATTGCTGCCACACAAATCATCACTGTTTAAGTTATGGAGAGATGGTGGTACCTTACAATTTTAACTAGAAATGTAAAAATAACGTTTTTCTGTGACCGTCTTAAAAGTAGTCACTTCTAATACCAAAAACTGTCATTGAAGTTGATGTTTTCATTACTAATAAAAGTGTTTGTTGCTCAGGCAACACTTTTAGTTCCTAGCCTTAAAAACACTTTTACTTCCTATGAATTTTTTAGTTTTAACGTTTATTTAAAACAACTACAAAATTATTAAACAACGTCAAAAAAATTACGAACACAATAATTGCAAATTAATTATTTATATTAATATGAAAAGTGCAATTTGAGGCACTTTGAAAATTAAATAAGCCTGCAATGGCCTTTTTAGAATAATTATTAAGTTGATTTTGACCATCTATAACTACAGGTTTACTTGTTTCTTCAACTATGGTAATATTGTTAGTTGCACTAGTGCTAGGTTGATCCAGATTTCCAACCACCATGTCTTTTCAGACATGTGAGGTCACCGCCAGCATCTACTAGAAGCGTGGCAGAAGTTCGTCGTAAGCAGTGGCCTGTAAATTCTTTGGGATTATGTAAATTAAAAAATTTAGCGACCTCTTGTGGAACACTGCTAATCTTATGAAGTCCTACTACTACCCGATGAGATTTTCCATTTTGATATTTAAAAAAAAAACCTGGTCGTGCAAAGTTTGTAGGGCGCAGACTTACATATTTTCTATAAATATTTAAATAACTATCTCCCATCACAGTAAATGATCTAGCCTTATTAGTTTTAGTGTAAGGAATTTTAATCAATAAGGCGCCCGATTTAAGATCTTCAATATCACTAATCTTCAAATGTACTAACAAACATTTTAATGTATTATCGTAAAATACTCGATTTATAAAACTAAAACAAACCTTCATCATCACTAGCACAGTTCAAGAATCGATTCACTTGTTCTTTACTAAAAATTATCGATTTCTTGGGAATATAGCCATTATTCTCTTTTTTTAAAAAGGCACGCAGTTTTGAAAATTTCTCGATATTTATACCATTTTTTAAACACAGTGTTGTCTTCACCATAGAATATTGCGACCAGAGGGTAGAAGCCTTCATTTTACTGGACAATTCGGAGAAGTATGTTAATAGTACGCTTTCCATGTATGATTTTACATTTTTCTCGCTACACCAATTTACAAATTTCTTATAGGTATATTCACATACATCTTTAGATTTAATGGGCAGAAGATCTGATACTACTTCTTCTGCACATTGTAAAATTTCTAATGGTGTATCGCCTTCATTCTCATTCATTTCAAACATTTTCAATCAGAAAATTTTCAATAGGAGTCTTTACGTGTCACTTTGACGAAATAAATAAAATGTAAAACAAAAATTCAACAGGAGTTGATTTTATTGATTAATTTTTTTTAGTAATTTGATTTACTATTTTGAATCCGGTTCTTTCGGTCTCAGAAAAAATGGTATGTATTATTCGGATTAAAAGTGCCTTTTTGTGATACACAATTCATTTCATTAGCTCGGCTACGCTGCGCTTCGCCTCGCCAATGAAAGAAATTGTTAGTCACAAAAAGTGGCACTTTTAATCCTAATAATACAATCTACTATGTTTTGGACATTTATTTCATCAGAAAAGGTGTATAGTAAAGTTTCCTTACACATACTTTATTATTTTATACTTCATATATTTTTTCTGTTTCTGAAAGCTTACAATTTACTGACCAGTTTACCGCACTGTTGCGGTATTTTTACAATAATCTGCGTAAAAGTGAAGTTACTGTTACACTTGACGTTCACAAGATTGTAACGTCAATTTTTGTTTCAGGAAGCCAAAAAAGATATTTACAGTTACAGGGTCCTCTGTTTACTTCATTCGCTTATTTATAAGTACACCGGTGGATGGCGCTATTAGGAGCAAAGTGTTCTAGTAATTATCCAGTTATGCAGAAAATTATGTTTTTTTTATGATAAATTGCTTGTTTATTACAGGATACATTTCGTTATACATTGAAAGAAACCATAAGATAGAGTATTTTAAAATTTTGCTGTCATCAATCTTGGTACAGCTAATTTTGGCCATTCGTTTACGTAAAGCAATCATAAATGTAAACAATACGTGCTCAGGGCACATCCTCGATAATTTTGTTGTTATTTGTCTCCGCCATTGATTTATTTAACTAATCACATAAAACTACTTCTATGAAAGCTATATAATGGAAAAACAATACCATATACAAATGCTTGTTAAACAAGTTAGAAAGCTGTTTCTACACGGTATTTCAAGGACTGACAACCTGTTGCATTTTTCGCGCACTAAACAAAAGCAACAATAATGCAATAAAAACTCATTTACAACCACGGTGCCTCGTTTAGTCATACGCGACAATTCTATTTATAATATTTTTTCCCTTCAATCATAATTAGACATCTTGCATCATTTTTTAGCATGCGCAGTGCAACGTAAATAACATGAATACATATTTTAGTTGTATTCGTATTCATTATCGCACGCATTCAAAGACCTTTCGTATGACTAATATAAACATTAACAACGTTACGTATCATTCATTCTTGTTTTTTTTATAGTGTTAAGTTAGGAGGCAGAATGGATAAGCAAAGTTCTTGATAACTGTGATTCAGAAATGCGGAAATGTTTTATAATTTTAACATTCATTAGATATATTTTTATTATTAATAAAAAATGAGTGCTCCTGTGCCAGCTCCACGAAGTTTACAGAACAACGAACATAAAAAGCCTGTACCTACACCAAGAAAATTAATTCCAATTATAAGTGAAGATGTGCAAGTTACAGAAAACAAAGACACATCAATGAAAGACTGGGAAACAAATTTTAATACATTTTCAAGAAGGGTACGTAACTTAAGCAACACTTCAAAACATATAACAGGTGAAATTGCTGGGAAAGTGCAGGAAAAGAAGAAAGCAGTAATTGAAGGTACAAGGCAAAGTGTACGAAAAATTACTCGACGCTTTACGACAGTAGGTAATGAACAAATTGTAACTCCACAAGTGATCGTAGATGAGAGACATTCTGAATCTGATGCAAATATTTTTAATTCGATTAGTTTTCAATCACCTATACGTGCTACCGTTAGTGATAATTTAAGTGTGTATACTAATGTGACTATTGAGACAGATTTGGGCAGTTCGGACGATTTAGTTAGCCTACCTCCACCTTTACACCCTCCACCACCTTTAAGAGAGGATTCTATTTATGATCAACCACAATCGTTAACTTCTGGTAGTTCACACAGTAATAATTCTGAAAATATTCCAGTTTTGCCGCACAACCCTTGTGATTATGAAAGTGTATTCCCATCTTATCCATATAATTCGGATTCTGATAGTTGTGTAGACATAACCGCAGGTACTTTAGAAGCAAATGTTACTTTATCTCGCTCCAGTTCATTTAATTATTATGATCCAGTTGCAAAAACTGAAAATATTTATAGCAATGTAGATAACACACCTGTTTTAAGTGCAGTTGTAGCTGAAGATTCAAAATCTGAAACATCAGAAGATAACTTGGATTCAGTTTCTCATATAGACGTACGAAATGCTTTATATGAGAATCACACAATTAAACCACCACCTCGTATGAAAAAATTGAACAAACGTGCTACCGAAAGTGTAATTTTACAATTTGATCCACTTAATCATGTTAACACTGATTCATATTCTAATGTTAGTGATTTACGAGCTTTAGAAGAATTATTACAAGGAGATTTGTATGGAACTATATCAAATGCAGGTACATTTGATAATTGGAGTACGTCTAATGAGTCAGAAGTTGAAGAATATCTAAATCCCCCTACACCACCAACAAGATATGATTCATTACCCGATGAGACACCAGCAATACCTGAGAGAACAAGTAAAGCAAATTGGTTTGTAAACGACTCTAATAATACTAAAAATCAAAGTGCTCCTAATAGTAATAATAATTTAGCCGTTAATTTATTTAAACAAGTTAATGAAGTTTTAAAAAAGGCTCCGGGTATTGTACGAGGTAATAATAAACAAATGGATAATATGATAATGAGACCGACATTATCAATGAAAGCTGTGGTACAACAAAAAGGTATGTTGTATAAAGTTACCAACGGTCCAGTGGAAGATCTCTTTGGTGAATTTAGTTCGAGATGGTGTATCCTTGAAAATGGCTGTTTAAATTGCTATTCTGATGGTTCCGGTGACAATGTTAAGGAGAGTTTTCCTATGGAATCTATTTTAAGTGTTCAGGCCTTGGTGGATCAAAAATACAAGTACAAGTAAGTAAATTTGTATTTTTAATTTTTAAACATGTGTACAGGGTAATACAGTTAAAATATATCCTTATGATTTTGAACCAATAAAATTAAATTGGGTTGGAAATTCTAAATATGATTTGTTACCATAAGTATTTTACTTATATATTTTCTCTTGATAATGATACATGTATTGAAACACGTTGAGAAATATATAATTATATAAAACAAATTGTGGAATTGGTAAATTGTAATTAAAACATTAGCGCTATCTTAAAATGTAAGCTTGTCATCAAACACACTTTTTAAACCTTCGTTTGATATGGAGTGGAAGTTATTGTGAATGCAACATATTATTTTATATTTGTTTTTTTTTTTTGTTGTTTATACATTGGTTATTTTTTATCTAGAAAGTAATATCACAGGTTACTTGTTTCTTAAATTCTGTTTATCATCACATATGATGTGATTAATTGGTATGATTTTAGTTATCCCACCAGGAGTGTTTACCGCTATGTCATTAATTTATGAATTTAGCTGCTCAATTCGTTTATACTGTTTTCTCATATAAAACAGTGAATGAAATAAGGATTGTGAATATTGGTAGTGCATTTTATGAAGTCGACATACGGTATTGAATAAGCATATGTAGTAGAATGAGTAAACCTATAAACGCTTAACCAATTTGTTTTATATGCATATGAATTTAATTTTCAGTTGACTAATACTTCATAACCTCCATTTACAGGATATTGTTTTTCAACCATTATCATTACGATAATCAACGTTCTATAATTTTTACAAAATAAATCACAATAAATAAGTAATTGTATTTTGGAATTCTGTAGCTTTAAATGCTGCCAGCGGGGTATATTTTCTAATCAGAATTGATTATAACGAAAATAGTCGTGACTCATGTTTTTCATTTGCAGCTACTTCTAGAACAATGCGGACCAATAGGAAATAAGCTTTGAATGTATAGTATCATAATAGTTTACATAACAGTTTCAACGTCAAACTGGGGAAGCGCTGTTGCTCTTGTGGCTGGTACCGTAGTGGTGACACGACCTGCATAGCATTCGGGAGGTAATGGGTTCGATTCCGTTACCGTCTACCTTGTATGAGGTTTTTTCAGGGGGTTTTCCTCATACACATGTAGCGGCATGGTCACTGCGTAAATGCACACCATGTGCGGCTGCTTAGGCGAATGCTGGGGTAGTATTTTCCCCCTCAGAACCCTAACTCCGTTCCTTCCGAACCTATTCTGACCACACCCATCCTTAATTCCACCATGCATATATACGTAATGTATGTATGTATGCTGGGAATCCATGATTGTGGCTGAAGGAGCTCGGAAAGCTCGAGCAGCCCGCCCTCCCCCTTGGGGAGGGAATGAAATACGTGGCCTTTTCCTTTTCTTGTGACACGCGGTTGAGGTAGGTTCGATTCTCGACTTGTGCACTTTTTTATTTCTCTTAGGTTACAGTACTTTTGTTTATCTAATCTAAAGATCTAAAGATATATATCCCCAAGTTGTTTTTCATATTATACCATATGATTGGATGTGATGACGTAGCGGTAAACACTCCTGGCGAGGATAATACATATTTTTCTTTATTAGGCTTTGCCAAGTACGTCATCAACCGACATCACAAACTCCCCCCAAGCAGCTGATGCGGGTCAGCCTTTGTTAGTGTTGATATGGAGTATTGAGGAAAATTCATGTGTATTTAATAAAAATATCGTTTTTGAAAGTGTGTTCTGTTGAATAGAGTTAAGCCTGTGTGAATTAAACTATTGTGTGGTGAAGTTTCGTTTTTGTATGCGGCTTAGACCACAATTAATTATAAATGTTTTACGTCGTTTTTTTACCAAGAGACAGCTAAAGCTTTATTAAATAATCAATTTTAAACCAAAAAGTACAAATCTATCAATTATCACACACGGGCTATGTACCTACGTTTACTGATCATTCATTAATGACTTCTTTTTATTAAACTGTACATAGAAAAAAACTATAAGTGCATTATACATACTTGTATACTGAACTTAAATTTTCCTTAGTACAAATTGTGAAAGTAATCCACGTCCTCTATTTGTCATTTTCTCAAAATAACGAGTTTATTACGATAATAAATGTGAAAAACATTAATGAATTATTAATTCAGTAAATTAAGAAAAAATCGACCCTGAACTGGTTTAAGTTACTTTAAATGGCAGCATAATAAACTTGATGTATTATATGACACAGCACAAAATCTAGTCATATTTTAACCTTGTATTTACCCATTCCACAGAAAATTGTTCACAGATTATCACCGATCACAAGCACGCTCATCATAATTAAAGATTTTTGAAATTACAATGAATAATTTTATCGCTTTGTCCCTTAAAATAATTTTTTTGCCACTTCATTTAAACGCATACAAAATGTTGCCCCCGATCAGCTGTGTGACATGCGCTTCTGACGTCACAAGGAGAAGCTCAATTGATATTTTTACCTTCCAATCTACATATACATATGTAGGTATAGAAGGTTATGCAATCGACATTTTTTCAATATCGTTAGATTGACTTATTACCTAATTTTACAGTGTTTGACAAAGTTTCACCTAGATCGGCTGTGTGGATGGTTGTTAGTATCCACGATAAATCCAGCACGAGAACACGTACATACTTAAAATTTCGTATTTAAGCTTGCTTTCATTTCTACAGCAGCTGATTAGATTTTGTGAGAAATCCAGCGGCGGGGAAAGGGCAGCTTTATTAGGAGCAATTTGATTTTTATCAAATATTCAAACGGCTGCATATTTCAAAGACAAAGATAACAGTATATAGATTGTAAAGCTATAAAAGTAATTATATATTCTATACAATTTTTTTATACGACACATAATTTGGTCGCAAAAAAAATTCATAAGGTGGAATTTAAGTATTCGTTGGAATTTTTTCAATATCTGAATAACAATAAACTTTATAATAAAATGTGTAAACATATTGTACATAACTTTCCTTTATAAAGTTTCCAATCCAAAGCTAAATAAGCATTAAAAATTGTATTATCAATATTTTTACAGAAGCGAGTTGCTTTGGATTTTTTTTCGAGTTAGCATGTAGAGATCTATTGACCTCTAATCTGACATGAAGATCTAAACGTTAATCTGATTATTATTGTTTTTACAATATTGCCAATTTTCATTATGGACGTATTACGAAAGCCGTTGCATAATACGGCGCGAATAAAAATATCCGACACAGCCGCTCTTATGAAACATGACGTTCGTAACCATTTGCCACACCGCATATCATAGTACCATCGCGCTCAAAAAATACTTGTACAGCTTGTTACTGTAGATCTTCCAAAATTCAAATGCTGATGTAGACACATTTTCTGTATGTAAATCGGACATATCACGATTTTCAAGTAGGAGTTTGTCATTTGTCAAACTGGACAATTTGATAGATTACTGTCACTTTGATATTTCATGGCCATAGCCTTCTACGCAATTATCTGCCGTTAAACCAAATACACACAGCCAAAATTTTGCTGTCCCAGTATCTTTTGAGCGCGATGGTACACCTTTGGTATACAATAAACATAACCTATAATAATTCTCCTCTTTCATCTGCTTATTGTTTTTTTACCACGATTATTTCCCATTTTTTCACTTTTTACAAAACAGTCTTTTTCAAGACTACCTACCAATCTTTATCAAATAACTACAAGACGGTAGGTAAATTACATTTTAAACAATCAATTCATGTTTTATGATTTCGGAGCGTAATATGTTGCGACAGTATGCCTTTCCTTCTAGAAGAACATACTTTTTTTTTGCAACCCTATTTCCGTAATGGAAATAAAAACGAAAATGAAGCTTGGGTGTATTCAATTCGCTTATGTATAGAAGAATTTCGAGAAGCGTATCGTGACATTGATGCCGATTACGATATTATACGCAGCCATGTTTATCGTATAATTGAGGGGTTTAATAATACAGGTAGTGTTGCTTCTGGAAAATCACCTTGTCGCCCCACACTTGCTAATGTGGAGATTAGATAAGATGTTCATGCTCGTCTTGAACAAAGACTCCAAAAGCCATTGCTAGAATTGCCGCAACAAACATGGAACATGACCGGTGTGAAGTTAGCAGCCAAAAAAGTAGCAGCCTGTTTTCAATTGCGCAACAGCCAGTTCACTCTAGCAGCCAGTTTGAACATTTACATTAAAATTGATTATAAGTCCAATGCTTACCCCGCAAATGCATACAGTGTGATTATAGTTACATAAAAATTAAATGACGCGATAAAAACGTTTCTAAAACTTAAGTAAGGGCACAAGCATTCGTATTAAACAATAAAAAACTCTTGCAAGACAGTCTAAGGGGGCGAATACTACCCCGCAAAAGGATAAAACGGTATTATAATTAGAAAAAAATTAAAAGCCGCCATCAAATCTATTCTAAAATGTAAATAAACACACAAGCATTCATATCCAACAATCACACATTCTCGCACGGCGGTATAAGGGGGTGAATACTACCCCGGAAACCAAGAACGCGGTATTATGGCTAGAAAAAAATTAAAAGCCGCGATCAAACCTATTCCAAAATTTAAATAAACACACAAGGATTCATGTCAAACAATAAAAAATTCTCGCATGACGGTCTAAGAGGGTGATTACCACCCCGTAAACCGAGAAGGCGTTTGTTATGGTTAGATAAAAATTAAAAGCCGCGATCGAACCTTTTCTAAAATTTAAATAAGCACACAAGCATTCGCATTAAACAATAAAAACACTCTTGCGCGACAGTCTAAGGGGGTGAATACTACCCGCAAAAGAATAAAACGGTATTATAGTTAGAAAAAAATAAAAAGTCGCGATCACACCTATTCTAAAATTTAAATAAGCACACAGGCATTCACATCAAACAATTAAAAATTCTCGCACGACGGTCTAAGAGGGTGAATACTGCCCCGTAAACCAAGAAAATTAAAAGCCGCGATCAAACCTATTCAAAAATTTAAATAAACCTCGAAATAAACATTCAAGCATTCATATCTAACAATCAAAAATTCTCGCACGACGGTCCAAGAGGGTGAATTAGTATTAGTGGCATTCACCCTCTTAGACCGTCGTGCAAGAATTTTTGATTGTTTGATATGAATGCTGGTGTGTTTATTTAAATTTTAGAAACGGTTTGATATCGGCTTTTATTTTTTTCTAACCATGATAACGCTTTCTTTGTTTGCGGAGTAGTATTTACCCCCTTAGACCGTCGTGCGAGAATTTTTGATTGTTTGATATGAATGCCTGTGTGCTTATTTCAATTGTAGGAAATGTTTGATCGCGGCTTCTAATTTTGTTGTAACTATAAAACCGTTTTATTCTTTGCGAGGTGGTATTCATCCCCTTAGACTGTCGTGCAAGAATTCTTGATATATGAAAGCTTGTGTGCTTATTTAAATTTTGGAATAGGTTAGATCGCGGCCTTTAGTCTTTTCTAACTATAATACCGTTTTATTCTTTTGCGTGGTAGTATTCACTCCCTTAGACTGTAGTGCAAGAGTTTTTTATTGTTTAATACGAATGCTTGAGTGCTTATTTAAATTTTAGAAAAGGTTAGATCGCGGTTTAATTTTTTCTAACCATAATATCGCTTTCTTGGCTTACGGGGTAGTATTAACCCTCTTAGCCCGTTGTGCGATAATTTTTATTGTTTAATATGAATCCTTGTTTCCCTATTTAAGGCTCAGAAAAGGTTTGATCGCGTCATTTAATTTTGATGTAACTATAATCACGCTGTATGCATTTGCGGGGTGGGCATTGGACTTATAATCAAGTTTGATGTAAATATTCAAACTGGCTGCTAGAGTGAACTGGCTACTGCGGAATTGAAAAGTGGCTGCTAACTTCACACCGGTTGGAACATGTCACACAATTGTCAAGAGAAAATTACATTTCTGTCCGTACAAAATAGGAGTATTACAAGAACTCCATGGTCCCGATCATTCAAAAGCGTATAAATTATTGCAATTGGTTCAATGTACATCTACGAGACAATTTGTTGGATAAAAGATATTTCTCCGATGAGACATGGTTTCACATAAGTGACTACGTCAATTCTCAAAACTATCGGAACTTGGAGTGCAGAAAACCCCCATGTCTATCAGGAACCTCCGCTCCGTCTTCTTATAGTAGGAGTGTGGATAGCGATGTCGAGGAGGCGAATTGTTAGACCAAAATTCTTTAACGATACTGTTAATGCTGAACGTTACCGTGCTATGATACAAGTTTTTATTGATCAACTTCATGATGACCAATTGCCCTGCAAGATCGCCGGATCTATAGCTCTTGGATTACTTTTTATTTGGTCATCTGAAAAATGTAATTTATAGAAATCGTTTGCATACACTTGCCTAATTACGTCCAGCTATAGAAGCGACTATCCACAACATAACGAAACAACAATTGGAGATAGTTTTTGAATTTAGCATGAAAAGGAGAGTGGATATCTGTCTCGACTGTTACCTAGTACACAATTTATAAAACAAACTTAATCACGTTTCAGTTACCAAATTGTTTCTTTGTATAATTTCGAATAAATTCAGCAGCATTTAAACATTAAAAGACTTTTTAATTTTATTTAATATTTGTAAGGTTATGTTTATATTGTTTTGCATTGTGCAGTACCACATGAGAGGCGGCAAATGATGACTAACATCATGTTTCATAAGAGCGATGTCCTGTGTCCATGATTATTGACATCTTTGTAGTATGGTATACTGTGATAATAGGCTGGAAGATAATGACAATGTTTTATAAATCATAGACGTGTTTCTGTCCTTTCGAAAATAATGTTTCGCATCTGAAATGCGTAAAATATAAAATTTTAATCCATCATTAACAGGTTCAGCGCGCCACGCCATTTTCGGTAAAATGTCCACGTGGGTCAACATGTTTTAAAAAAAAAATTTAAAAAAAAATTATGTTCAGAATTTTTGGTTGGGTCGGGAGATAATGCTAAAGTTCCGGGATAACTTTGTTTAGTTGGCAGAACTCCATTCAACACAGAATCAACATGATTTTTCTTGGCTTACGTATCGAGGAGTTCATAAAAAGATGTTTAACTGGCTCAGGATTTTTAGTTGGTTTACATGAAGCTAATAATGAATATTCATGTTTAATAATTTCACGATATTTTTCTTCGAATTTGTAGAACACTCGGGTCTGCAGAATATTGAATACTCTTATTTGAAACATAAAAAACGACACTTCTACCATGCTGCCGAAACATGAAGCTAAGGTAATACGCATATATATATATATATATATATATATATATATATATATATATATATATATATATATATATATATATATATATATGGGGAACTTGGAACCCGTAAGAGATGCGAGGTTAGTTAAATTAAGACAAAGTTGCGCATTTACTTGCTTATCCAAATGCTGTTTAAACAATTTCAAAATTCCGTGTACTTTCGGAGATATCCGAAAAAAACCGAAAATTTGGGAAATCGATTTTACTTTTTTCTGAGCTTATTTGAAGAGATATTGGAAATCGGACTGCACATTTACATTACCATTTTTCAGTAACAAATTTGTGAAACATTTTGTTTATCTGGGCAGGTATTTAGATGATTATAATTTTGGGTTATTTCTTTAACGGAATTCTAAATTGAAAAAAATCTTTAGCTTTTACGTCAGCATTTGAGGAGTATTTTCATGATTAACTGTTAGCCGAATAACCAATTACGACATATCCGATTAAGAAGATTATTTGACTTTCTCACCAAAATATTTTGTAACAGATAGATTGGAAATAATAAACCGACAGACTGACACATTTTGCTGGTTGTTAATTTTTTGGTATTATTAAAAAAAAATTTTTGAAAAACGGTTTTTAGTTTTTGCTAGGATCATTTTGAAATCAAAGTTTCATCAGCACAGCCAGTTTTTCTCCTCTACAAAATGACGTTATTAAGTTGCGGTACGACGTTTCGTTTCCGAGGAGCCATCATGATTTTTTAACTACGATCCTGAATTTTTATTTCTTTATTTGAAACCTATTGATCTCTTTAATACAATGATATTTTACAATGATTAAAAGTATAATTAAAATATGAAAAAGAAAGTATTATTATGTTTATCTCTGCCTAACACGTTACTGTTATCATAAGTCCTGCCTTTACTTAATAAGCTAGCTATAATTTAGTATAAGCTAGTTTCGACGTAAGTGTTCAAAAATATTCCCTTGTACTCTTATGCAATCGTAAATTTTGTAGCGAATTCGCAAAACTGATAGAAAAACGCTCCTCCGATTTGAAACGGTAAAAGTAGGTAATATTTGAACCATTAGTAAGAATTTTCTTTTATAAATTTTTTAAAGCTCAAAATTCAAAGGCGCAAGATCTGGAGATCTCGCTGGCCATTCTATTACACCTCTTGTACCAATTGTACCAATGTCCTTGAAATTCAGCTTCGAAAAATTGGCGCACAATTCTGATGTTGTGAGCAAGTGCACCATCTTGTTGAAACCAGAGGTAGGGTAAAGTGGCCAGCGGGATGTCCATAAGATAATTTTGAAATTCTGTTTGTAAAAAACGTAAATACTGCTCAGCTGTTGAGTGTTCTTCATAATAAAATGGTCCTGATGTTCGATATCCCAATATCGCCGGCCAAACATTAATACTAAATTTAACTTGTGGCCGCACTTACCTATTGGCTTCAGGGTTTTCGATTGACCAGATAGTGGCGGTTGAAAATACCACAGTTGGTAAATTTGGACTCATCGGGCCAAGTAATGTTAGTTAAAAAATTGTTTCCATTTCTGTTTATCTGTTCCTGTAACCATAAACAATATGTAAGCCTTCTTTCCAAATCACCCGGCCGTAAAGGCTGACTAATGTGGATTTTAAAGGGTTTGTAATTTTGACTCCTTAAAATTCTCCAACATTTTAAGTAATCAATAAAAACTTGGTCGATTTGTTTCAGAAACAATTTGTCGCGTGGAAATGGAAGGATTATTGTTAAATAAAACGTGATGAATTATTTCAACTCGGCATACTAAAATAATAATTACCTGGTTAAGGACGATGTTAACCTCTTCCTGCGTTGTTTTGCTTGCATATTTTTTCCGTAATTTTGAAAACGAACCATATTGATTCAAATTTGAATCCAATTTACGAGCAGATGATTTGCTGGGCTGATGTCTTTCAGAATATCTCCTCAAATATTCTTCAGAAGTGCTATCATAATTTCTCTGATATTGATAATATAATTTTATTATATCTTGTTTTTCTTCATTTGAAAATCGCATTTTTATAAAATACACTAATAATTACGTAAATTACAAAAATGAATTCTTTGACAGCTGTTGTCAGGTCGTTGTCAACCTACATAAACCGGGCACCCCACATTAAAATAATGTAATGATTTGATTGCATCTGATTTATAGTAGTTTGTACTACACTGTTTGTACCTCAAGGTGTTCAAATTTAACCCGGGGTTAAAAATGTTAGCACCTCACTTGACTATTTTTTATCTTTCATGACGGTATTCGAGAGAGGACCGTCTGTACCTAATTGTACCAATTTTTCTTTTGTTTGTACCTCAAGGGGTTGGTTTGTGTCGAATTTCCAATTTTTTTTAAAGGGATTACTTTTTCGTTTAAAGAGATTTTCAAAATCAGGAAGCGGATGATACTGTTTCGTTTTCGTTTGTACCGGTTTGTACAACTTCTTTTTCCTTGGTATTTCAAGGGGTACAAAATTAACCAGGGATCAAAAATGCCAGCATCCCACTTTAATATTTTTTATCGTTCTCGACGGAATACGAGAGAGCATCGATTGTACTCTATTGTACCATTTGTCCTTTGTCTTTGCACATCAAGGAGTACAAATTTAACCAGGTGTTACAAAATTTCAGCACCTCATTTTAATAATTTTAGTCGCTCTTGACGAAATTCGAAACAGTATCGTTTGTACTACCACATTTACTTTCACATCCAATTTATGAATAATGTTTTTACCAGATTAAAATATTTCTCCCATTTTTAATAGATATACGATATAACTATAATATATAAGATATAACTTTACCGAAAAGAAATATATTACAAACACCGTAGAGCAACCTATTGTTCAGTATCTCTTTATGTGCGCACCGCAAGAGTCTTGTTTTTCTTTCGAAAACCGCTTATTCTTACATTAAAATACTGCTTCGAATTTCGTCAAAAGCGACTAAAATTATTAAAATGAGGTGCTGAAACAAAGACAAAGGAAAAATGGCATAATGGAGTACAATCATTCCATCGAGAACGATAAAAAATATTAAAGTGGGGTGCTGGCCTTTTTAACCCCTGGTTAAATTTGTACCCCTTCAAAAATACGAAGGAAAGAAGTGATACAAACCGATACAAACGAAAACGAAACAGTATCTGATGCCTGATTTAGATTTTTTAATTTCAAATCAAGAACATACTTCTGTAGCAGCAAACGATATCGCTGGTCTTAGAAAAAATTCACCACGAAACAAAACGATTCCTGCACTATATCAAGATTAATTAAGGTAGTAATGTGGGAGTTTCGGCATAATCCAGAGAAACTGAAAATAAGATTCTGTCATTAATTGTGTGTATTCAGTTCATCATACTACATAACTAGAACAAATTTTTCTGAATGATTACATCGGTACTGGAAAATAATTTTCACAATATGTTTTATTGACTGGCATATGATTACCTGTGTGAAGTTAGCTTTGGAAATTTTCCCTTTTTTCAATTGCAATCGTTTGTTGGTCGTTTGTCGGTTTTTCGTATTTATAATAATCACGATTATAATTTAGGCGTGAAGGTAGCCCCCAACTTTTAAAATTTTCCCTTTTTTCCATTGCAATCGTTTGTTGACTATTTTTGAACGTTTGTCGGTTTTTCTTCTTTATAATAATCACGATTATAGTTTAGACGTGAAGTTAGCCCCCCAACTTTTGAAATTTTACGTTTGTTTCAATTGCAATCGTTTGTTTGTCGATTATCGGTGATTGTTTGCTATTTTTTAACGTTTGTCGGTTTTTTCTGTTTATAATAAACGCGCTTATAATTTAAGCGTGAAGTTAGAACTTAAGAAATTTTCCCGTTTTTCAATTGCAATCCTTATTCATGTGGGCAACGACATTTTCAAACACTTTTCAGTAGCGTCACAAAAATGTTTAATAGTGAATAAAAATACACGTCATTTCTAATACATGCCTTATATATTTTAGGTACCACGTAAGAAGAACACGAGTAAATATTTTCAATCGTTCTCTAAAATACGTTTTCTAAATGCGATTATTGGTGTAGTACATAAAACATATTTGTTGCCAAATGGAAATATTTCCTGTGTACTTAGATTTGAAAACATGGATTTTTTGTATCAAATACATGCCCCTTCGACTCAATTATGTAAATTATGTTGTGCGCTGCATTATAGAATACTTATTTTACAAATTGCATTAACCAACAAAATTGTGAATTTATGAATTTTGGTTCAAATAAATTGGTCCTACAAAAACGAGCTGCCCTATTAAGAAAAATATATCCTGAAATTGTAGCGATGCAAGTTGATGACAAGAATTGACGCTCTTGATAGTGCTGGCAACTTGGAAAAAAATGATGCACCATTTTCCTAGTGCTGTTTAAGTTCGCGAATGTTCAAATAATTTATGTCGAATATTCAATGTACACAGTCTTATGTGTAAATCATACAACTATAGTTGAACGCGGTTTTGGGAATTTACAAGACTATCATGACACCTATTAAGAATACAACATGTTCGAAAATACTTATTATGTAACCTACAATCAACAATTCGTTGAATTGGATATACGTAAGTGTTGATGCAGAAAAGGGTTTGAGGGTTTGTCTTGTGTCTTAGAAGATTTTCCACACTATATTGAATGCTTAAATGAAACATTTCGGTATGTAATTAAATCGATACATTTTTAGGTTATGGTATGCTGTATAAGAATATTGTTATATTGCACATCACCCATACACACTACACGGAATTGCTATTCTTGTTTCGAATAAATTCACTTAAGTATACATTAAATTTAATCTTGGTTGCAATGCAGTGAATGTAAAGATTAGTTTTGTTCGCTTCTACTTGTGCGCTAGATAAGGGTGTATATTGGCCGGTAAATGTGCACAGTTACAGTTATACATATCTCATAGTAAAAGAGGATTTACTATGACATACGTATAACTATGTATATAGTTATATTAATTTCGATATGATTAAAATCACTAACCAAATTATGCTTTCAAACCATTCATTTCGCCTTTAGGTGAACACCTACCAGTTCACGTTTAAATTATAATCGTGATAAATATGAGAAACCAACAAACGTTCAAAAACAGCCAACAAACGACCTACAAACCATTGCAATCGGAAAAATGTAACATTTAGAAAGTTGGGGGGCTAACTTCCGCCTAAATTATAATTGTGATTATTATAAATAGGGTTAGGATTTGTATGCACTTAAAAATGCCAAAATATGCATGCACTTATGCACTATAAAATGCTGAAATCTGCACTTAAATATGCTCTTAAAAATTGGAGTTATATGCATTAAAAGCAATATTTTATAGAAAATATGCGTTTTACAGTTCGGAAAAAGAAATCAAAAAATAAAACTAATCACATTAATTTATTTTATTTATAAAAGATAATACAACTTTACAAAATAAATTTAGCCTATATATTAAATGAATTACTATTTACAATTATATACATTTTTAAATTATCAAAAGTAAAACTTTGTCGATTGTCTGTAAAAATATTTTTATACTTGGAAAAACTCCTTTCAACATTGCAAGATGTAACTGGAGCGTATTTATAATTGTTCAATTCGACTATACTATATTCTTTCAGTTCATCTGTGATAGTAGCTTGACCAGTTATTGTGTCATCTATTTTTCTAATTAAGGCAAAACCTACATTTTTCTCTAAAACATGTTTAATTTTTTTATGTACTGCAAGACCCTTTGGATATTTAACTTTAGCAAGAGAGGTACTAATATTATCTACCAGATTAATACTTTCTGAAATTGAACAACCTTGTCTCTGTAATATAGTAATTGTTTTTGACAAACAAACAAAATTTGAAAAAACAAATAGCAGTTCTTCTTTAATTCCTTTCGCATTAACTGCGTCTTGTGCATTTTGTATACAAAGTGCATCATCTTTGTTAAATATGTTTACAATTTCTTTAATTGCATCAAAGTAATTTGAATAATATTCTGCTGCAGACAGCCATCTTGTTATTACAGGCTCTGGGGGCAGTGGTATGTGGTGTGCTATTTCCTTAAATGCCAATATACGATGTTGAGCTTTACGAAAGACTGTTAACGTTTGAAATTAAATTATTCACTTTTGGATGTGCTTCCCGCACTTTTTCCGCGACTCTGTGTAATCCATATGCCAGGCAGGTGAGATGAATCATCTTCGAGTATAAGACTTGAAGGCCTGCTCCAGCCTTGACCATGTAAGGTGCTGTATCAGTAACAAAAAGGAGCACTTTCTCGTACTGAATACCCTGGAGCCATGGTATTAAACAATTTTACAATTGCCGAATTATTTGTATTTTCAGAAACATCCATGGTTAAAAGATATGAACTGGTATTCGCCTCTCCAGTTAAAATGCCTATTATAACGTTAGCAACGTATCTGAAAATAAATTTTTACTAGAATAAATCTTTAGTTGCAACAACAAACTTAAATCATTATTTACAGAATTTTAAAAACGAGTATAGGTGAAATTCGGCAAAGAAATATTCTTGATTTCATAAAACCTTCGTATTAGTACATCAGCCATTTAATCTAACAAAACAATAATTAAGTTTCTACGTACCTGCCAAAGCTGTCTGTAGCTTCATCAATCGAAACCCAAATATAATTCTAATTAATTGGATGGTATCATGGTACAAGTTAGGTAAGTAATTTTTTCTAAGAGTAGATTCATCAGGCATAGGGGTTTTTGAAATTTCTTCTAAAAAATTTCGAAATGCGGGGTGGTTAATCTTGCTTAATGGAATGTCCGCAGCCACTGACGCACTACACAGTTTTTTATTAAATTCCGCAGATTTATTACTAGCACTACTTAAATTATTAAGACATCCCGGCAACAGAGACTGTTTTTTACTCTTTAAACCCACACAATTTTGGTGTTTTAATGTGTTAAGGTGTTGTGTTACTTGAAACCGCTTGTTTACATTGACTTTATCCTCACACACTGTACAAAGTAATATTTTATCGTCGGTCGTAAAAACCTCCAATTCGCGAACGTAACTTCGCAGAGTTACAGAAACGGATCGCTTTTCTTTTCCCATCCTTAGGACACAAAGTTCTGAACTCAACTATGTAAATTACAATAACAAGTACAACAGTTACAGGCAGGTAGGATGTTCCAAGAAATATTTATCAAAGCTGTATACCTAAAAGGTATAATCCTCCAGTTATTAACAATAGGACAATAGCATAATTAATACTCAGAGGATGAATAATCTGTAAATACTTCCGACTGTAAAAATAAATCCTCTTGGTAATTCCCATGTTAAAAATAAACAAAATAAATTTTAAAAGAAGAATTTTTGAAATAGTCATGTTTAAATCACGTGCAAGAGTAACTGTAAAATGCAAAAACGCGAGCAAAAACAAAATATGCACTAACATTAAAATATTACGATATATGCATGCATTTAGAAAAATCATTAAAATATGCATTTATATGCACTTTCAAATTCACATATGTGGTGCGCATACTCATAAAACATGTTTATACTTCACTTTGCATATCATTACTGTAAGCAAAAAAAAACATGCAAATGCATAAAAATCCTAGCCCTAATTATAAATATAAAAAACCGAGAAAGGTTCAAAAATAGCCAACAAACACCGACAAACGGCCAACAAACGATTAGAATTGAAAAAAGAAAATTTCGAAAGTTGGGGGGCTAACTTCACGCCTAAATTATAATCGTGATTATTATAAATATAAAAAAATCGACAAATGTTAAAAAGTAGCCAACAAACACCGACAAACGACCAACAAACGATTGCAATTGAAAAAAGGGAAAATTTCGAAAGTTGGGGGGCTAACTTTACACCGGTCATATGATTACCAATATTGCCCACAATGTTTCCATCGTATCTTTTAAGTTACATTTATTAGTGAAAATGTTCACGGTTTCAACTCAATTTACCCGTAACTTACAAGGTCTAGAAACCTAAAAGATAAAGATTTGTAATTAGATTCATTGGTTTAAGTAATGAAAGTACGTTTAGAATTACTCTTTAATGCATCATCGTACAACAACGAATATTAACTGCCAATATTCCAACCCGGTTTTGTGTTGCATGGGCCAGGTTTTCCAGGAACTAATGTAATTTTATTTTTATGTACATTTATTAAATCGATTATTTTAAATTTACTATCGGCTAATTGAATATTATTCGATACTTTTATATAATTTTATTAAAATAATATTTTGGTAATTTCTCAGTTATTGTTAGTTATTACTGGGATTAATAGATATTACGCAATTCATTGTAATAAAGTTTGGTAGTATTGCATTATGCATCTTGTACATTCTCTAGCTTATCTGGTATTAAAACTGTTGCTGTAGATAGTAATACAAAAGTTTCATTTTGAAAAGAGTGCATGGTTATTACTATTCCCTGCGTAGAAGAGGATTTAGCAGGTAAAGCCGGTCCAGAGATAATAATATCCTTACTTATCGACTTATAGAAATTTCAGGTCGAAATCAGCAGTAAACACAGCGGGTGGTTAGTACATACAGGTCCGTAGAATATTGTTAGTATTTTTTTTTTGAATAATACTAAGAAAGTAATTTGTTCCCAGTATTCATGGAAACCATTTTTACCTTGTGGTTTAATTGATTACAACGTGTGTAAAGATAAATTATAAAATCTTAGCTAAGCGCTTTTGGCTATGTGCCATCTTAAGAGCTAACTACAAAAATTTTTTTAATTGATGATGATTTTTATATATCTTCGTCAGCTTTATCTAATTTCTTAGATGAGCCAGAATCACGTCTA
This sequence comes from Vesta saturnalis, assembly GCA_036346205.1. NCBI lineage: Eukaryota > Metazoa > Arthropoda > Insecta > Coleoptera > Lampyridae > Vesta > Vesta saturnalis. The sequence continues at coordinate 808,243 of JARFJB010001795.1, forward strand.
ACCTTTCTTGTTAAGGCTGTTCTAAACTTGTTGAAAACGTCTCTAGTTTCACATGTATTTGCATATACGTTGTATTCACTATTGACGTAGCACATCTTTACCTGATCTGGCGAAATAACAACTACACTAATCCTCTATTGTTGAAACTGGGTATAGTAAAACCAGTTTTTGTGATTTATTGTTATTATTGAGCGTATTGACTTAGAAATAATTAAAATTACTCTTTATTTGCCTTTTTTTGTTACAATTTTGTTCTCAAATTTAGAAATTGATAGGTTTCTAACAAAAAAATTTGATGCAATGTTTGGGAAGATCGCATTTTATGATTAGTGTGATTAAGAACTAATTTTGAATTCCAATGTATAAATTTTTATTTAGAAATAGAAATTACAATACAATTATCTTAATTGTTTTGAACTCCAATGTGAAGTACAATGAGACGGATATAAAGATTATAGATAAATTTCTAATGACCTTTTTTATTTATCAGCGAACTAGAATTAGTGGACTTATAAATAAAGTGGCACCCTTACATTTTTCTAATTATTTCCTCTTATTGTTTGTTGTTCTCAACAATACATCTGATCAAATGATTGATTTTTTTATAATGCTTATTATAAACGTTTTGGTAATAGCAAGTAAGTAAGGATGTACTTACATTTATATTTGCAAGTAAAGTATTCTTTGTACTAAGGAATAATTAATTATCTTTGACGAAATTATGTCTCAGGCGGTCTCAGGTCAACCCCAATCTTACTATCGAATAAAGAAAAAGGTGGTATAATATACAAATAGATACATAATTAATAGTTATTTAATAAACTAGTTTGTTAATGAAGGCGATTAATAAACGAAACTGTTTAAAGCACGAACGAGCGATAGCGAGTGAGTGCCTTTAATAGTTGAGTTTATTAATCGCCCATTAACAAACGAGTTTATTACAATATTTTTTCGTTGACCGTAAACTCTATTTTTGTGACAAAATTAGAAATTAGTTACAAATCAAAACCAATTTCATTCCCTTTTTCATCGCATCGATAAAGATGATACCTTATAAAATACCTTCATCCTTTTTTTGTCGTCGAGGTAGACCATTTTTAAATTTTTCCATTCACTTTTCCACAAAGACTATCAAAAGAGAATAACGTCAACTCCATACATTTTCAATTTCACGTAAAAATCAGGTTTGCTAAAAAAACCTAGTTACCATTGAAAAATATGACGTGCTAACAAAAAAAGGTCGCCATTGCGAAAAAGTAATTGTAATTCGTAATTATTGGTTATTGTATGGAGCTAGAAAACCCTGATGCATTACCTGCTGCAGTGTTGGCAAGTGCAAACAATGCATGTTCGACTTTGTTGCCAACTAAAAGTCGAGATCTTTAGGAAAAAACTTATAATGAATTTGGTACCTAGTGTACCGAACAACATATAACCAATTATACGGAGCCTGTCTTCCTGGCATACTTTTCAAACATTGCTCAAAAAGGCTTCATAGCGAGCCTCTGGCCAAAATTCTCAATGTTAAAATCAACTCTTAATGTGAAGAAAAATATTGACATTGGAAAATTTAACAAATTAATTATGTACCTTAAAAGACAAACTGAAGCACATGTCCCCAAAAAATCTCAAGTTTTAGGAAAAGAACAAGTGCTAAAATTCATTCTTGACGCTCCTAATAATTTGTTCTTAATGACCAAGGTAAGCAAAGGGTTTAAATTTAAAGTTGTAATAGCAAACTACTCTATAGGTCGCACTAATTTTTGGAATAGCTGGAGCGTTAAGGAAGCATGAACTTTTGGAGTAGCAAACCGGTAATGTTGAAGACCTAAAATCTAAATTTCTAATCACTATCCCAGGATCAAAAACAAAAACAAAGGAGAAAAGAATTTTTATGGTTGTGGATAATGATCAAAATACATTCTTAAAATTAATCAGACAATATATAACACTGAGACCACAGCATACAAAACACACATTATTCTTTGTACACTTTCGAAACAATAAATGCACTACAAACCCTGTGGGCATCAACGCATTTGCTAAAATACCATGTACAGTTGCACAATTTCTAAAACTGGATCAGCCACAACTATATACAGCACATTGCTTCCGCAGGTCTTTTGCCTCAATATTGTCGGATTCAGTGGCAGATTTTGCAGCAATAAAGAGACATGGGGGCTGGAAATCAACCAGTGTTGCGGAGGCATACATTGAGGATTCAATCCAAAACAAAGAAAACACTTGTAAACAATTATTTTGCACAAACGAGACAGCCTCTTCTTCAAAACCCCCAGCAAACATTAACATAATCTCAAACAATTTCGAAAACATGCAAAATAATTTAAACCTAAATATAAATCCTGACGTTCACAACATAAACACTGTAACTGTTCCGTTCTTAAATTTGAACAATTGTAATATTAATAGTATTATTATAAATAACCAAAAATAATTATGGATTATTAAAATGTATGATGTTAGTCGTCATTGTTTTTTTATTTGTATGAGTATAACTGGTTGTCTATATCAAAATATCATCAAAACGTCAAAATCCCAAAAACAGTTACTTAATGGAAAGGAGTGTATTAATGACCTCCTTTTTTAAACAAAATAATTAATATCAAAATTAATAAACGGTCTACGAAAAAAATTATTATTAATTTTATTAAATACATTAATAAAAAGTTTACCTCGAGTAGGATTTGAACCTACGACCTGTACTTTGCTAGAGTAGCGCGTTAACCAACTGCGCCATCAAGGTTCAAAGTCCCAATCGATGTGAATTTTGTCTTTATGTATGTAGAACTAAAAGAAAAAACTTATAATAACATACATACATAAATTATACAGAATAGAGAATAAGTAGTTACACATAATAATACAAAAAGGTTGGTAAATATATGAACGATAGTATAGTTACATCTTATTTGATTTCAAATTATTTCACTAGATTTTGAGTTTGCGTTTCTGTTCCTTTTGAAGTCTAGCATCCAAAATATATTAGGGTTCACGAATATGTCTAATATGTCGCGGATCAACAAGTTCGGGCAGCAAGCAATTGTTGTAAAATAGTACGAGTTTCGGCTCCATGTTTGTTTCCCAAAATTGATTTGATTTTCTGATGTATACAGTTTTTAGTGGAAACTGTTTTCCTGTACACACTGCAAACAAGCAACCTTTCCGTCCGGTTACATGTAATTGGCCCTGAATTTTATAGTACTATTGATTTTTTAAGTTGATTTCATAATGATCAGTTGTTTTATTATAATTCCAACATTTTATTTTTTTTTTGTCGGATTGCTTCATTGGGACACATGTTGTACGCTGACGAAAGACATTTAATTTCTACTAATATATTATCATCGACTAAACCGTCTCAAGATGCACCTAGGTAGAAAAGGTGTTTGCCAACAAATAAGCCACTGTGTTGAATGATGATGTTTTCTTGAATTTCCAGTTGCTTTTTAGCTTCAGCCTCATTGTCACGTCCATGCCGCAAAGACAAAATATTTAATGATTTGCAATTATACAACATATCTTTTACAAGCGCCTTACAAGGAGTATCTGCACGTCTTGCACACACCTTGTAAAATAATGACGCAGTTAACAATTTATGTCTTTCCTCCAATCACTTTCCACTATAAGCTTGTAACAAAGTTTCTATTTGCAAGGCATGTCTTTCTGAATCGGTTTTATTCTGGCCATTTGGAAACGTTTCTTTTTCTAATTCGGTTTCTGGCAGTTTTCATCATACTCTAAATAGGCTTCTCAGATGGAGTTTTTGCCTTATTCTTATGCTTTTGGCCACCACTTCGAAGTACTAGTCGCCGGCGGTTTAGCATAACGTTTTCCCGTTTTCTTTCAAACGCTATTAATTCATCGGGTGCTACACCACAAATCGTTTTGTGTAGTTCACTTATAGGTTGTTTAGTGTTGAATCTTACAATAGCTGCAGCACACCGTGATTCATACGAGCCTTTCAACGAGAAATTTATTCGTTTACCACCTACATGTTTTGCAACAATGCTGTTGAACTGTTCTGCAACGTTTCTATCGACATCAAGTATTAAACTACGTGAATTTAGCCAAACGGATTTCAAATACTTCTGTAGCCGCAAGTATAATTCAGGGCAGTACTGTATGTCTGCTAAGTAATTTTCTTTGTTGTCTTTACGTTTACAGAAATATTCTGCACAATCTTTGTGCTGGCCAAATACATGACAAATACTATTCTGAATGTCCTCTTTCAGTAAGCTTATAGCGTTTTGCTCTGTTACATTAGTATCTTGTTTTCTGTGTTGAATTGCTGAAACAATTGCAGTACGAAGTCTCATGATGTTTCCTGCACTTCATCTTGATACATTAGTCACTAACAGCTCAAAATAATATAAATCCCTTCCCTAATACAAGTTTCCGGAGCTTCAATGGATACCTTGGGAAACAACACGAAGTTTATTGCAGTAATTCCGTAAAATGTGATTTCGACATTCAATTTTTTCTACAATAAGGTTGGCATAAGGTCTGCTTTCGACTATTTTCTTATAAGTGCTTCTATCACCATCCGCAATTAATTTATTGTATTTGATCTCATACATCATTTCGCTGTTTTTGAAACCTTCAACTAATTTTACGCCCAGATACAGTACTTGGCCAAATCGTTCCCTATAATAACTGCCGCACCTGAAAGAGCGTTATAATTCGATCTATAGGATCTCTTAGACCAACATCCATCGGCTACTACTGATATCAATGGAACTCCATTTTCATCTACACTTCCTATTTTATTGGTATAATCAGCTTCTTTTTCCGCGGCTTCTCTCATTTTTAGTGTCGCTGTTGCCTTCCAAGCATCATGAATTTCGTCTGCCTTGGTTGTGTATGTTTTACCAGGCATAAATGGTATTTGCAATGTCGCGAAAAGTTCTTCTATGGTAGTCGGTTTTTTTACACTTGTAAAAAGTTTTAAGTTGACGTTGCACATATTGCAGTGAAAATGAATGATCGATTGCATTAAATTGTTGAACGAGCATCCAAATTGAATACAATGTTGATTGATTGTCTTTATTTGGCCAAGAAAATGTTCAATATCAACAATTCTTCTTCGTTGTAACACTATTTTTGGAAAATCTTGGTCGTCCAATATCTTTTGGGTGTTTTCCTATAAATAATTGTAATATCAAAACATTCCTCAAATAGTCCAGATGAAGAAATTTTTTAATTTTGTTTGTATGAAAAAATAATGTAAGTAAATTAGTGGTTAGTTACCTCGTTTGTCACATTGTTGCAATGCGGATTGATGGGCAACTTCCGTTCTTCCATTGTCGTAGTAGCTGAGAAACAAAAATAAAAATTATAATATCTTGTTGTACCTTCACCAGCAGCGTAGGTAAATATGACTGATAAACGGATAAATACACTGTACATATGCAGAACCAAAAAACATTATTTTATAAACATCCCAAAGAATCGAAAAGTACAACAAAATACGTATACAAATCGCATGATTACAATTAGATCTCGCATAATGAATAATTAAAATAATGCTTACCTCCATTTTTCCATCGATTTATGTTGGAAATATTTCCACGTAATCGTTTTCTGGACGTAACTTTCCTTCGCATTCCATTCGGTTTACCCATAATGACGACAAAAATGAAAAGGAGAGTCTAATTGCCAATAAAATCACCAAAATAACACACTCAACACTTGATGAACGCCGATAACGAAGTGTTACAAATCAAAGTAACGCCTTGTATTTATAGTCTAAATTTGCAGTCAACATAGTGAAATATGCATTATTTACACATTTATTAGATTCACGCATTCTTCCTAATTTTAAATTAGGATTTAATTATATATCAATAATAATAATTTGATAATAACATAAATACCGCATTTTCGTGTCCGTGTCAAAAAGTCCGTGGATATTTTGAATACGTATGTCTTTTTTAAATTATTAATGCGCCATTTATGTTTTGAAAATTACTAGATAATGGATTATTTCAAATTTTATAAATTTTTGTTTGTACAGTGCATTCCATTTTGGTTGAGACTGCCAAGTATCTCGGTTGTTGTTGAAGATAGAACCTCGCTGTTTTCGAGGTCCTGTGCCACTTTTTTGTGAAACTCAAGAACGAATTTTTCCTAACTTCTTTCATTCATAAGTTACAGGGGGTTTTTGAAAATCCACACTTTTTGGATCCCCTCCATATCTAAGAAGTTTCTCAGCGATAATGTCAAATTGAAAACTTGTCCTATAGAGAATTTTACGTAGAATCCAGGGGCGCACTCAATTTTTTTTTTCGGGGTATCGTTACGGAGATACGACTCAAACTTTTTTCAATAGAGCACACTGTATTTTATTACCTCATTAAATTCCTTATTTTTTTCCTTCAAAATGATACATAATATATAAACATAAATTCTTCAAAAATGCTCCAAAATCACTAAAACATTGATTTTTAATAGTAGACTATGGATTTTTCATACAAAAAAAGTTGAAATTGAAGAAATACTACTTGTGATTTTTCCATGGAAGGAACAAGAACAATACTAACACTAATTCACTAACAAAACACAAAACGTAGGTAACTAATAGCAACAAATAAATAGTAATAAAAAGTTCATAACGTAGAATAAGCAACTAATTAAATATTTACTCATACTATTTTATTTCGAAATTATTCGGTAACTTATTCATTGAATTGTTCAAATTGATGTCCATTTTCCCTAACACACAATTGACACAATTTCTTAATACATCTTAATGAATTTAAAATTATGAAAGGACGATTTTGTAAATTCTGGAAAACTGCCTCTGTTGTTGCACGAAGTTCTTCAATATTATTATGCCTCTTAACGTATATTTTATTTTTCAAAAAACCCCACAAAAAAAGTCCAACACTGACAAATCAGGTGACCTTGCAGGCCACCTAATGGGTCGATTTGTTCCAATCCAATGGTCCTGGAAAGTTTCTTCTAAAAAGGGAACAATCAACCTCGAATTGTGGGCAGGGGCACCGTCGTGTTGGAAGTAAATGGCATTACGATAGGCGAGGGGAACATTCTCCAGGAATTCTGGTATTACTTCTTCTAAAATTGCCAAGTACCTATTCGCGTTGAGAGCCCCTTCAAAAATGCGGTATTTTATTGATGTCCCCAATAAGAAACAGACTACATTAAAACCAAATCGACCCTGTTGTTGTTGCTCAAAAATTAGGTGTTGGTTTTCATCATACCAGTGCCTTGTATTTTGGCTGTTAAATAAACCGGCACTGCTTATATGGGCTTCGTCTGACCATATGACTTTACTCGCAAAATTATTGTCCCTTCGAGTTTGGTTCAAAAACCAATTACAGAAATTCACACGCCTCGCTGCATCACCAGGGTATAAATGCTGGACAATATTCACTTTGTAGGGTTTCAATTTGTGTTTTTTTTTAAATCCTTTGTACCCGTGATCGGGGAACGCCAGTGTCATTTTCTAACTTCGTACAAGAAGTCTGAGGAGAGACACGGACGCTGGCTAAGACATTTATTTTATCCACTTCATTATTTTCCTTGCTATACGTTTTGGGTCGGGGTTTAGAATACGCACCATAATTCAGTAGATTATTCTTTAGTCGAAATATCGTTGCTCGACTAGGTTGACGCCTCTCTGGAATATCTAACGTTTTAAAAACAATATGTCATATAATGTCTTATTGTAAATTACTAGTTTACCTGTTTAAATATAATTCTAATGCTTCGTCAACATTTTCAAGGCATTGATTGAAACAACAGTGTATGTAGCATGCATGATCTACTATAAAAAAATCACAAATAATAATCCCTGTAGTAAAACTTTGAAATCCATGGCACTCTATTAAAATTCAATGTTTTAGTAATTTTGGAGCATTTTTGAAAACTTCATGTTTATATATTATATATCATTTCGAAGGAAAAAAAATAAGTAATTTAATGAGATAATAAAATACAGGGTGTTCCATTGAAAAAATCATAAATTTGAGTCTTATCTCCATAACGATACCCCGAAAAAAAAAATTGAGTGCGCCCCTGATTCTACGTAAAATTCTCTATGGGACAAGTTTCACAAAAAAGTGGCACAGGACCGCGGAAACCGTAAGGTTCTATCTTCAACAACCGAGATATCTGGCTGTCTCAACCAAAATGGGATGCACTGTACTATTGTTAATTTTATGCAAAATTTATTTTGCGATTGAATAAAAACAGATTACGTTTACTAATGTGGCTATCCCTAATGAGATTGATGCCACACCTAATGATTGTGACCAGAAGTGAGAGAAAGTAGCTACAAAGAGATGCACGGCGTTTCAAATATTTTTTTTCTAAAATCGCCCGCCACTGTAACTTTTTTATTATGATAGATAAAATGCTCTGCGATACCTTAAAATGTTTCTCATGATAATTTCTACAAAAACTCAGAGGGAATTTTTAATAAAAAAATTGTTGTTGTAATTATGGTCAATTTTAGAAAACACAAACTTTATTGTAGGTTTCTGAGGGACCTACTCCAAATACAAAATATTTGGTCAGAGATAATGTATTGACAAACACATATGTAAAAACAAAAATTGAAAAATGTTAATAGTTAAAAAGTTATGGTGGCGCCCGTTTACATTACGCGGTATAGCGAAAATGCAAGCTACCGTGCAGCCTTAATATTAACAATACTTTTAACAGCTGACAACGGTGTTTTTGTCAAAAACACCTTCATACCACTGTTTTTATTCATATCTCCTCTTTCGGTGATTGTAGCAAAAACATTGTTAATAATTTGTTTCGCGTCTGTAGACAAATGAACCTTTTTCCTTGCTGATGGAGTTGGTTCATTTAATATTACGGAATCTTCGGGTTCATTTATACCGCGGTAATATCCATTTCTTCCATGACATTGGCACTTGAAACTTGCCACGGTCTCCACATTTTCACTAACGTTCACCTCTTTTGCGTTCTCTCTGTGTACTAGATTAAGATCGTGAAAAATTATTATTTATTTTTATTTAATACATAAATAAAAAGTTTACCACAAGTAAGATTTGAACATACCACATCTACTTGCTAGAGTAGCACTCTCACCAACTGAGCTATAGGAGTCTACGAAAATAAACCCCCGGATAAAAGACCCCGAAAAAAACCGTAGGAAAACAGACCCCGGAGAAAAATCCCGACAAATAATTATAGATGACTATGAATAAACAGTATTTTAAATAATAAACATACTTGCATTATTCTTAATGATTCGCAATGCTTAGGGAGGGTTATAATAAAACTAGATATTTGCTTAAATGTTTATTGCATAATTATTATTGATAGAAATAAAACAAAATCAGTAAAACTTTTTAATAAGCGATCGAAAATTACGGATTTGAATTATTTCACTGGTTTTGTCTTGATCTATCCACGGCTTATACAAAAATATTAACACCTAAAATCTAATATTATGGCTAACAGCATTCAAAAAGTCCCGGTCAACTTCACTAAATTCCCGGCATAGACTTTTTAGCCGAGTTTGCACGATTACATGTGCAGACCTTTTCGTTCATCTTGCTGTGGTAGTTTGGTTTTATCCACAGCTAATTCCTGCCTTATTTTCTAAATTAAGACCCATATGCCAGGGTGCTTTTGTCCAACTAAATGAGAAAATCTGTGGTTCCATCCTTCAGCATGATTATTTGTCCTTTCGCCGTCTGCTACCGTTTCCTTATAGACGTTCCAGGTAAACGGAGGAAATAAAGGTAGAATGTTTCTTAACCTTACGTTATTATCGTTATTGTTTCCAACCCACCTATATGTACCGGATACGTACGTGGTATCAAAATATTCTACGATCTCTTGGGCACCTTCAGGAATGTTATCTTTGAGGTAGGACCTCTGCCAACATCTTGTAATGGTAGAAAAGTTAAACCATCTAGCATACCACAAAACTTGGAAAACGTTGTGTCTTCTCTGTACCTCTGTTCAAGTCCGAGCTCCTGTAATTTTCGGTGGGTACTTTAAGTTAGATGGTAAAAGCACCTTATTATGATAATATAATCCCCGAATACTTATTTTATGGCTTGAATTGCAGCCCTTTCAAAATCCATATGTACATTAGTTGGGTCCGGAAACAGATTTTTTTTCTTCGAAAGCACTAACTATTGCACGTAACATAGTTTCATACGTTGACTTCTTTTGCAGCAAACTATATGCACAAGTCACCAACACCCCTTGGACTTTTACTCAGACTACATATAACTTCATAAACAGTGGTGGGCCAAACAAAAATTACCATCTAGATACCAAGGGGTAGCGCCGGTGAGGTGAGCCAGAAATTGGTCAGTAGAAAATACAACTCTTTTTTCTGAGTGTATTCCATTATCATACAGTTGAAACCGTTCATTATTTACGTCATCGGTTGTGCACCAGTTACCTGCAAAAAAATAGTCTTAGGTATTTATGTTTAATATTAATTATCAGAGCTGAAACTAGCTGAACTTTCGGTGTAAGCGAGCATTGACAAACAATAGTTTTGAAAATACTTTACATAGACTAGTACCTTCAATAACAAGCTGTTGTAGTGATCTTGGATTTGGAATATTTGGACCTTTACAGTTTCGAAGAGTTCCTTTGGCCGATTCCTCAGTCGGCATTTCAGCAAATATCTGAACTGGCTTGGCTAATGTATCCTTAGCCATTTGTTTCATTTCTTGAACACATTTTGTAGCCTTAACGTTTTCTTCATTGGCCTGATGATTATGTTCCGCTTTTAATTCTGGATCTGTAGTGGCCAATGTTGTCACTAGTATTCCCCTTCACTGTACATACAAATAAAAAATAAAGTAAGAAAACCCCATTTATAAATTGTAACTTATAATATCCTGTTACACTTGCAATTATCTAGAATTTGGCAAATTCTATCGCAAGGATTCACACATACTAAAGCAGCTTGACTAATGTATCTCGATAGCTTAGTTGGTGAGAGCGCTACTTTAGCAAAGTAGATGCCGTAGGTTCAAATCTTACTCGAGGTAAACTTTTAATTTATGTTATTATAATTATTATAAGTTTTTTTTTTTAATAATAATTTTTAATTTTAATTTATGTATTTAATAAAATTAATAATAATTTGAATTACATACTTTTGAACTTATTCGTTCATAACAAAACTTATAAAACTTATAATAATTAGCGTGAAAGTTATTTTACTTCAAGATTTCATGTTAACGACTTGAGTCATGAACAAAACTGTTTTAAATAGTGGTGAACAATAGTTACGATCCTGCTTTTACCTGCATGTTGGGTAGGTTTACTAATCTCTCAACAATAGGGTACTTACAAATGGTCATTTATTTTTATAGGAGATTAAAAATAAGGATATTATATCTCCGAACCAACTTTACACTGCCATTGTTATAGAAATTAGTAATATGTAACAGTGGTGTGTCTTGCTTTGCAATTGCTACAAGAGGTTGCCCTGCAATGATTTTAAAATAAACAATTAAGGTAAAATCTTCTTTTCTTTACATTTGAAATTCTAACGCTGCGAGACAGGTTTAAAAATTCAAAACATTTGCATATTGAGTTGTCCTTTGTGCAATAGAAACAATAAATTGTTTTTGAAATTTTTCATAAATGACACTGTTGTAAATCTTTACCTTTATTTGAATTAAATTACTTAACATTACTGTTGTTACAAAGTTTCACTAGTAACTTACAGTTGTTATCTAGAAAGTGTTTCATTACTTGTATTGTTGGAAATAATAGACTGCAAAGTTCCGGCGGAGACAAATGCGGTGAAGTCATTAAATAGCGACAGTTGCAGCGCACTGTGGCAAATCGTCATAGGTATGATATTTACCGTTCCGATTTATACAACTTCGAAGTAATGAATTTTTTCACAAACTTTCCTTCACTCAGGCGCGTTTAAAAGTTTGTATCCGCTGTATGTACAACTTATTTTTTTTTGTTATTTTTTGAAATTTTCTTCAATTTTTTTTACGTTTTTTGTTTGTGTTATTTTGTGAAATCTTATTCTATTTTCTGAATGTATTCCAAATTTCGCGAACATTTCGCCATATCACCTGAACTGATGTAGTCTTGCATAATCCTTGTTATTTTCTGGTTTAATCGTATGTAGCATGTACCTTTCTTCGTGTCCCTTGCAGATTTAGTTCTGACGATCAATTTCAAAGTTGCTGTTAATGATATCTTCTTTCAAACATCTGATTAATTTACATATACTTGGCGTAGGACACTTTACGATTGCATTGAGTTTCTTATTCCATCTTTCAACGTAATTGTTTGTTCTGTGCCTCTTTCCGTAAACATTCCATGTCGATATTGGAATTTTATCATTGCAGAGCCACTATTCTACGAAATAATCGTAAAATTCTGTGTGCTAATGCTGTACACATTCTAACTTGCAGTCTTAACAGGTCATGGTTACGATAATCTACTGCTAAACCTAGATCTTGGACGTTTCTCCACAGTGCTTGATTGTGGTGGAAATTACAACCGGAGATTGTTACATTCGGAAAAGTGCTTTTAACCGCATTTATTGCAGCTATTTCAAAATCTGTGATAAATGAAGTTGGGTTCCACCCTGGTATTGCCTTTTTTATTAGGTTCAACATACGTTCGTATATCTTTTGTGTTTTGTTTGGCAATAGCGCAAACACAACGGGCACGATCCTTGTTTCATCAGGAGTACTCCCGATATCTATATGGATGCTGTATAACTGGGCAAATTGTCGACTGCAACTCTTGAAGGTACCGTCCATAAAAATGATTTTACTACATTCAAACATTTTTCTACCTTTCGTACTCGAAAATAGTAATATTCTGTCATCAGTTCCATCAGCCAGTAGAAAACTTGAGCCATCAGCAAATGTTATATCTTCATCAATCAAAGTTATCACTTCTCTGATGGTAGGCTCTGGTCGAAAATCTCCTTTCTCTCGGTATAATGTACGTTTAAAGCTATTCACTGCTGGTAAGCTCACAACAAAGTCATAACCACGATCGTACAATGGAGTTATTTCTTCGTAATATATTTGCCTTATAGAAGTCGTTGGCTCTTCCCGTGCGCTTTTTTAGCCTTTGTCAAGCAACTCTTAACTTCTGCTTGTGCAACGTCGGGTAAAAAAATATGCTCCGTTCTTCCTTGCAATCGGAAGAGCTTTCCAGGACACCTCTTTTTTTTGTCATTGATGCAATACCATGTTTCAGTGCCACATTTGGTAGCCACTTTTGGTAGTAGATTTCCAACGATACTGGTATCCATCTTCAATCAAAGAAGACTTCTTTTTTGTTGTTTCTCTTAGCTCCATTAGTAATATTTTAGATCACGGTTCAGTTATCTTTCCTGGGCAGAAATTTTTGTATTGGTATTACTAGGTGATACTCTTACTGAATAAGTTTGTAAATTGTATTAACTCTTAGTAGAACTGCTTGCAATATAAAACGTTTTAACAAAAAATCGCTACTTGCTACACATTACGTTGTACAAACACAAACTAATTATATATATCCAACAAATAATCCTCGTCAGCCAATCAAAAAGAACCCTTATTAACGTGGTTTCTCCATCGGTGATTAAGGATAATGTAGAGGGATTATCAAAACAGAATAAGAAGGCAGCTATTTGCTAATGACATAAGGGACGACAGTACCAGGTCGTGCTGATGGACCTGCGGAGTTCCCCAGCGTTTTCTAAAATAATCGTAATTCCTTTCTAATTTGAAAATTTGGTATTTATCATTTTTCGTATTTACATCTAGATTCCGAAGCCTGACAAAATTCATTACATCGAAGTAGTTACATCGGAACGGCAAATATCGCCGCAAATGTCATCGTACTTATGACGATTTGATACAGCAATGCGCCGCAATTGTCGCTATTTAACCACCTGGCCGCATTTGTCTCCGCCGCAAGTGTCCCTAATCCTTGTAAAGATTCCCATTTCCGTAATGGTACATGATATAATTTAAAAGTAATTATTCATTTTTATTCCACCCTTTACAAGGTGAGTGGGTGCGTGAGTGCGTGTTTGTCTGTGACGAACTTTTCGGACGCGATATCTCAAAAACTTAAAAAGCGTTTATATTGAAATTTGGCATAAATGTTTAAGGTCTATATGTCTAGACCCCAGTGATTTTTGGTAGGGCTGCGGGGTAAGGACTGAGGGGGGTAAATGTGATGTTTCTGTCGGCCGCAATAACTAAAAAATTTGTACAGCGCCTTCATTAAAATTTGACACAAGTGTGACTAAATGTTTACACCCCACTGAAATTTGACGACGATCGGTACAGAGATTACGGAGTTAATTAAATCGGGGTGAACTAAGTTAATGCGTAATTTGGTCTAACAAATTATATTAATACTCGAATTTTTGAGACCGTATCTCATTAAATATACATAATTTAAAGCAAAGTTGATAATCGTCCTTTCAGTTGCGATTTAATCATCATGAAAGGAGTTAAACCAGTTGTCTGGATTCGGAAAAGAGGTAAACTCTTTTTTTTTTAATTCAATAAACAGTTGTGTTTAAAAAAACTCTCCCCCCCCCACACGTAAATAGGTGTACGTTTTACACAATATTTCAAGACATTTTTTTAGTTTTATATTTTTTGTCTAAACCGGATAAAATTGTTTAAGATGTCATCTTAAATAGTTTTTAAAACTATTATCATTTATTGAAGAAGTAAACTGTAATATTATCGAAACGTTTAAATTTGTAAAAAAATAATAAAAAATACGGAATTTCATATCCAAAAGCTAAGTATCTTAATTATAAGTGATAAAAAATGGAATAACATTCTCCGGTTCCTGTTTTGCCTTTCTCTAAATAATCATTACTCATAATTACTCCACGAGAATCCCAAAAACTTAAGCAAACACTTTTTCAGCAGATTTCTTCACACGGATTTTTTTAGGTCTGGGACAACCAGAGTGCCTCTATTCCATCGACTGTTATTCCGTCTGTGGATCATAGAAATGTAACCAGGTTTCATCCACGTTAACAACACTTCACGAATTCAGTGTCTTTGTAAAAATGGGCGCACACGGATCGCAACTCTTCCACTCGTGCTCGCTTTTGATCGATATTCAAACATGTGGGAATTCATTTTGCTCTAATTTTTTTTATATCCAAATTCAAGTGATACACATTCGTATGACATCTTAATTGTCTCAAATATAGGTTTTATACGAATTCAACGATCTAATAGTATTAAGTCGTGTACTACATCAATGTTTTCTGGGATAGGCTCTAAAAGAAATCGCTGTCCTAGGTCTCTCGTCACCTTCTAGAGATGCAACATAATTTCATACGGTTGCATACGAAGGGCAGACATCTTCAAGCGTTTTAAACATATCTTCGTAAATTGGTTTACCTTTTAACCCTTTTAAAAACAGGTACTTTATGATTGATCGATATTCAATTCTATCGATTTTTACAATGTCGGTCGACATAACTTTTTAGAAATTTTTTACACTGAAATGCGTTAACGTTTCGTAGTGAAACTTTACAATGACTAAGTTGTTTGTTGCTATGGTAACGACAACTTGTTTCGTCTTATTAAAATGACCAAAGCTAACACCCTGATAACAATTTTTTTTTGTTAGTATGTTCATTCTTGTGTTAGTTATTAATAGTCATGGTGATGTTACTTTGCTGTGGATTGCTCAGGAGTCTTCTTCCCCTTCAGCCTAGCGATGTTGCTGTTGTTGGTGTTGCGTTGTGTTTGTGGTATTGTATTGGTTAGAATAATGAGTTTTAATTATTTTGGAGTAAAAATAAAAACAAGTTAGTTTTTTAATTGAATTCTAGTGTTAGCTGTATTTGTAAGAAAAGCTCAAAGATACTGTGTGTGGGGTTATTTCATATTCGTTATAGGGTTGTTAGCGTTAGCTGTCATCAGATGGACGTGGTATTGTCAAGGAATTCTTCTATCTCGGGAAGGTCGTCATGGAAAAACGATGTATAAAGTGGAGTTTAGGTCAACTGTATAAAGATAGACTAATGTGCGATTATGCAACAAATTATACATGAATATAATACGTTGCACACAAAATGATTGTTCTATTTTTAAAATCCTTTTTCTATAATAGTACTGTGAAACGTTTCTACGATACCAAATAAATAGTAAATTTGCAAAAAGAGATAGAAAACTATCATTTTTCGACATTCTTTTAAACTTTGGGATATCCATCGAAAGAAGATTATTTACGAATGCTTTTCGTTTCTTACATAATCTCATGAGTTGAACTGGCCAATAGGCATTATATTATTAATATGGTACCACTATTAATTATGCTTAAACAGCTTGAAATATTAGTAGATCAACCCATCCAAAATTTAATTTGGAATAAATGTTTTTTCCATTAGCCCAAAACTATTACATATGTATGTAAGATCTAAATGTCTTTTTGATCATGGGTTACGCTGGTGTTCATAATAACTGAAACACTACAAAAACGGGTTTAAAATTTCACGTATTGGTTTAAACCTAAATATGGATATGCGGTGTTGATCGCGCATGTTGTAGGGAGTAATTGATACTTTCGATTGAAATAAATCTGACAACATTATGTATTATAATGTAAAGGATCTGTATAATGGTATTAGTAATTTCCATTTAGGAAGGCTGGTTTTATATCATATTTTATTATATGATGGTTATTTATCGCTGCAAGTGAAAATAAAAGTCTTAAAGAAGTTTGACTAACCACTGGGCTAAATAGTTCTTCAAGCTCCATGTTGTCCTTCTGTTCGCAACCACGGATTACAATCCTGGCTGATAAAACATGTTCTAATATTTCCTTTTTTTCGACTAACTCCCATGTTTTGTTTTCTTATAAGGTGTTCATTTCTTCTTCTATAGCTCATTTTTCTTGATCACTTCCAGTGACTGCATCCGTGTATGTCAGCATCACATAGTCGTATTTTACAGAAACCTTTTTTTCACTTACTGGCCTTGTCTGATTTTCAGCTACTTCTTGATCTTCAGATTCTTGCATTTCGGGTTCTACTTTTACTTCAGATTTTTGAAGTTATGGTTCTACTTGTACTTCATGTTCTATTTGTATCTTAGGTTCTGCTTGTTCACTCCATAATCTTTTCAGTTTTAGTTCTTCATCTCCCGATTCCCTTGCAAAGCTTTCTGGTTGGCAGATCTCATTGAATATTACCTCCCTTGACAATATAATTTTTCTTTTAATTGGATCCCAAAGTCTGTATTCATTTGTAGTGTACCCAACTAAAACTAATTTTTCACTACTTTTTAAGGTGACCTAACTTTTTAATGTATAGTGTATAACCACAATGTGAATGTTTGTAACGTTAGATTTTTTTATCGAACCACTTTTCATCAGGAGTTAATTCAACCGTTCCAGTGGGAATTCTATTTAGAAGGTAGGCCGAAGTCAACTGCTTCTCCCTACATTTCATCTTCAAGTTTTGAGTTTAATGGAAGTACTCTAACTTTGTTTAACAGGGTTCTTCCCATTCTCTCTCTTTTCCCGTTTGATTGTGGGGTTTTTGTTATTGCGTAATCCAAAATAATACCTTTCTCTTTGAACTAGTCAGTCAATTCAAAACTTGTAGACCCTCCACCCCCATATCTGTTCTTAGTTTTACAACTTTAAGAGATTTTTCATTCTCAGATTGTGTTATAAAATTATTATAAGTTTTTTGTTATGAACGAATAAGTTCAAGGTAAATATGTAATTAAAAATTATTATTAATTTTATTAAATACATAAATAAAAAGTATACCTCGAGTAGGATTCGAACCTACGACCTGTACTTTGCTAGAGTACCGCGCTACCAACTGCGCCACCAAGGTTCAAGCCCCAATCGATGCAAATTTTGTCTTTATGTATGTAGAACGGATGTCAATTCTAAATATAATGAGATTACAATCAAATTACTTATATTAATGGAATGTGAGCCTGCAATATCGATTGGGGCTTGAACCTTGGTGGCGCAGTTGGTAGCGCGGTACTCTAGCAAAGTACAGGTCGTAGGTTCGAATCCTACTCGAGGTAAACTTTTTATTTATGTATTTAATAAAATGTGTTATAAAATGTTTGAAATTATCCAATACTTCGCTTTTTCGTTCGAAAGAAACACTGACACAACATGTGTGTAGTCTTCTAAATTGGTTAAAATATAACGATTAACGTCCCATGATTTTGGGTCATTTGGACAAATTACATCAGAGTGCAAAATTTGTAAGCATCTTTCAGTCCATTCTCTTAGGGTTTTAAACGGTAACCTGGTCTGCTTTGCCTTGTCACATACCTCACAGACCGAAGGTAAACTGCCTACATCTTTATCTTCAAGATTTATTCCATTTACCTCATGAATAAGTTTCTTAACTATTGCTGGGATTGGATGTCCCATCCTCTTGTGCCAATCCATAACAGTTACAGTTTTTGCTGCCATGGCAACGAGAGTTTTAATTTCTGAAGTTATTACATACTGACCGTTTTCAAGTTTATTTCCTTCCAGGATTATTTTTTCATCTTAATTTGAACTTTTTGTTTTGTGAATGCCACTTCAACATATGTTTTAGTAATTTCATTTACTGATAACAGGTTTGAACGAAGATCTGGTACACAAAGTGCATTTTTTGCAGTAAAATCAGTCGTTTCAAGTTTTCCTTTTCCATAGGACATCATATAATTTCCAGTTTTTGCAGTATTAATCTCATCAGTTCTTTCTTCAATTGTTTAAAAAAAACTGGCATTACTTACCATATGTTCATTACATGCTGAATCCACTATTAAATCATGAGAATCAGATAAAATAGTTAATGATAAAAGCAACCTTTTGATCATACATATTTTATTTAGTTTTGTTACCTTGTTTATCACGCGAATTTTGATTATTGTTAGCTTGTTTGTTTCTAAAAATGCAATGTGATTCATCGTGATTGTTTTTTTGCAGATCCTGCAATACTTATTATTTTTATTAAATTGTTGGACCTGACGGGAGTAAGGTTGACAATTGTAGTTATTATTCCACTGATTTGTGGACTTTATCTTAAAAGCCACTGGCACAGATTGCTTTTTAGCTTCTTTATATCGAGTCTCTTCTTTAATCAGTCTGGTTGTTAAGTTTGTTAAAGTTCTGTCAGCTTTACTAATACAACTCCAAGCAGTGGGGAAGCCTTGTTGTTTAAGATATTCAGGCAAAGCAATGATTATACGAGATATCACCATTTCACCGGAAATGGTGTGTTTTAATGTTTTTAATTTGTAAACCATATTTTCTAAATCACTAACAAAAGTTGCCATATCTTGACCTTTCTTGAAACTATAATTAAAACACTATTTGTATAAGTCTTCGAATTTCTGTCCTTTTTCTCCATCTTCAAACAGACCACAAAGCTTTGACGTTTGACAATTTAATATCAAGTTCAGAAAATTTTTGTCCACTGTGGAAACTATTACTTTCTGGGCCTTTGCGTCGTTTTTGAGCCATTCTTCTTCTTTATCCGTATCAGTTGGAACTTTTTCAGTTCCATCAACTATATTATTTATTCCACTGGCTCTAAAAGTTACCAGTGTTTGGAGTTTCCGTACAGGAAACAAGTACAGTTTGTAAGTTTTTCAATGTTCATCGAGTTTGTGTTATCGCTAATTTTAATATTTTTAAATGTTAATTTGTTAAAATTTTTAAACATAAACGGATGATGCAACACGTGGCGTTGTTACCCAAAGCAACAAGAAAAATTGTCATTTTTTAAGTTTGGGGTATTTTAAAGTTTTTTGCTAAGCATTTAGTTCTGGGCCCATAATCTGATGGATAATGGGGTTTTTAATTGTAAAAGCAGAGTTAAACCCTTTTTAAAAACATTTTTTATTTAAAAAAGAAATATTTCTTTTGTCTCCATCGCTCCGAGGTCCGGAAGTGTCCGCCGTCTTGGATTTTATGTGCGATTTTTTAGTTTTTTTTAAATTATCTTTAAAAATATTAATTTTATCACAAAAATATTTCTATACAAAATTATTGCTGATAGAATGTGCAACAAATATAAATCTATTTTTTTGTAGCTTGAACAGGTGAGCGGTGAAATCCATCCGCACATTGTAGTATTTGATCCCTCGCGCTTTAATAGACGGTGCACCGCACTCGTGTAAACTAGAAAATGTAATACTTACACTTTTTTGCTTGATCTAACATTTCATAATATTTTATTCTATATTATTGATAAATATCACTCATTTTGTATATAACATAGGTACGCTATATTTTATATAAGGTAAATTTTAATAATATATCCGGTGTCAACGAAATCATTATACAAGTGGCCTTATTTGTCTTATTTTAAATAGGAACCCACTTATTTTTTTTCATAGAACGACACCTCTCTAAATGCCCATTCCAATGATGTATCACAAGTCGTCTTTTGTTTTCAAAATGGCGCTTCAGGCGGAGTTTTTGTTGATTCCAATGTTCCGCCATTTTGAAGTAAGTACTCGTTATTTTGCAAACTAATTCAATAAATAGTCCACGAATATTATTTATTTTTAATCTCTTAATTGGAATTTATAAAATTCTTCTTAAGTAATTAGTATTTGTGATTCTACGTTGTACGAAAATTTCTAATGTTTAGAAAAAAATTTCACCAATATTTCAAATAGAAATACTAAACACCCATAAGAAAGTAAATCCACTTTACTATCTAAAAACAACACAACAAAAGTTAACTTCTAAATCATGTGTTATAAAATATAGTAATAAATAAAATACTGTTCTTTCAAGAATGTCCTTATTTAGAATAAAATTCGGTTTACATTTATTCAGTATCCTTTGAAAAAACAATTGAATGTAAACTCTTGGCTGTGTTAAAAACGTAGGGCATGACATACCTATTATTTGGATTCATTAAAGCTTTCAGTTACTGTTGAATTCGATACTTTCACAATTTAAAAAAAAATCTGTGTGCTTCACAATACAATGTCATTAATAATTTAGACGAGCACAAGTAGAATTGAAAGAATTTGATGTGTTTTATAACTTGTGTACTGTGGTTTTTTTGCTACTAAAAATTTTGTAGTTTTTTCATATCAATAATGCAAAAAAAATTTCGAAAATTTTTGATCTAAGGTCTAAAAAATTTTTTCCCAAAAATCATCTGAAACGGCCAGAAATGGCCCAAAACATGAAAAAATCTAAAAAAATTCATTTTTTACTAATGGGTCAACACATTTTTTTTCCAAAAATCGTCTCAAGTGACCAGAAACGTGTAAAAAAATTTTTGACCAAAGGGCCAAATTTTTTTTTCAAAAAGCGTTTCAAATGGCCAGACAATTCGGTAACTAATAAGGTAAGATAAAAAAAAACATAAAACGTACATATTATGCGTCTTGAACCCAAGACGCCGGAACATCAACACTGCGCTATCGGAGGAGTTCATGAATAAACGAAAAATTTGGTAGATATTCAATTCTAGGATGGCTCACTTAGTTGCCTACGTAAAGACGTACGTTTGCTACGAATAGCCGTTCGTATTTATACACTCTATAATAGTCGAAATCTGGAATTACATTTTGACTGGACAGATTTCGCTCAAAAGTTTATCATTCCCTCTACTCAGGGATCCGAACCTGGGTACCAAATTTCATGATGATCGGATTATCTTTGTGGACGCTGTCGCGCTGAAACACATAATGACAGACATACATTTTGAAACTTTCATGTTTGAACCTCTTTTTTTCCAACTTACGGTAAAGTAATTTTTAAGTGTGGTAGCTCATGTTGAAGGAAATTTAATTCTCTTTAATAATACGCTGGGATCTACTTTCGATCTATTTTCTATTTTGCGATAATTCACAAAAAGTAAAGTGCTGCACTCGAAATACTTTTGTATTGTAAAACTGCATTTAGTTGACATAAAATCAGCTAGGCATTTACCTAAGTAGGCTTGGAAAAACATACGAGTAATTGAATGGAAATAATAATTGCAAGAAAGTTTCATTTCCAAAACGTTATAGTTGCTAAAAGTTTTTAATTGTTAAAAAATCATTGACTACCTAGATACAAAATCTCACAAAATCTCATATGTTCTTTACGTCTTGTATCAAAGCTAAGTTTTTGTGGTTCGACTGCATACTTTTCCACATGAACAATATACACTCCCAAAGATGATAATGGGTTTGAAATATCTTTACGTGACCTTAAATTTTCTTTAATTTTTCTTGTAGGTTAGAAATAGTGCTAACACCATATTTAATTAAGATTTTTTCAGTCCTATCTGTAACATTAGCTATAAAAGGAAGAAACGCAGTACCAACATTAAGAACTGGTTTTTCTTTAAGGTTATGTCTAGAAGGTGTAATAACATTATGATTATCAGTAAGTGAATATCCATTACCCATGCAAATAATAAATGTGTCATCTACATATCTATACCACCATTTCAGGAGTATTCTGTAATGCTAATGTTTCAAATTTTTCCATGTAAAAATTGCTACACCATCAATATATTCATAGAATTTACTATTCCACTGAAAATAAGTGCTGTAAAAGAATGGTTATATCCTTTGGACCTTTGGAAAAAGTTTCTTTTAGAGGGGCTTTTGGTTCTCTACTTAAAATTGTTTGCGTAACACACATTACCAATAACATTAAAATTTGTAAGTATCGAGTGGTCTTATGTTCCATATTACACGAACTATCTTAACCTTCCGCTACTGGAAATAAAATACTGTGCTAATTAATAAGAATTTGAGCCATGAACATTAAATTCTGATTGGTCATGCCTTTTTCAATTACAAAATGAAATATTAATTGATTGATAGTTACCTAATCATAACAATCTGTTAAAATTACAAATAAAGCTCCACAAATTAAATGACATTGTCAATACATGACCAAAGTGTAATCCGCCGAAATATAATTGAAAATAAGGAAATAAAGGGAGTAATAAGTGCATATCTATGTAAAATAGCTAGAAAATATCGACAACGCTGCCGGGATTCACAACGTACGGATAACGTATTAGGTGTATAAAATCTGGCCACACAACGTTTTGTATATATTATATATATATATATATATATATATATATATATATATATATATATATATATATATATATATATATATAATATATGTTTCATTAAAAAAGGCTCAACGAACTCGCCCTCCAGTTGAAGTCGATGAGATCCATATCAAGGCCATTATCGATTCACATCGTTATAGCACAACACGTGACATTGCAGAGAAGCTCAATGTATCGCATACATGCATTGAAAAAAAATTAAAAAAGCTTGGGTATGTCAATGAACTCGATCTATGGATCCCTCACCAGCTTAAGGAAATTCATTTGGCACAACGCATTAACATCTGCGGTTCTTATCTGAAACGCAACGAAATTGATCCATTTCTGAAAAGACTAATTACTGGCGACGAAAAGTGAATAGTTTATAAGAAGGTTAATGGGGAGAGATCGTTGGATATGCAAGATGAACCACCCAGACGACATCAAAAGCAGAGATTCACCAAAACAAGATTATGCTGTCAGTCTGGTGGGATTATAAAGGAATTCTGCACTTTGAACTTTTACCAAACAACCAAACGATCAATTCAAACGTGTATGTTCCACAATTTGCCTAACTGAGCGATGCAATTTAAGCAAGGCTGCCAGAAGTGGCAAATCGTAAGGGTGCTGTTTTTCACCATGATAATGCAAAGCCCCACACATCTTTGGTCATTCGCCAAAAATTAATGGATATGCGTTGGGATATGTTGTCACATCCGCCATGTAGCCCTGACCTTGCGCCTTCAGACTACTATTTATTTCGTTCCATGCAGAAGTTCTTAAAAATTTTTAATGACTCTAATGATGTCAAATCACACTTAATTCAGTTTTTTGATAGCAAAGATCAGAAATTCTATGAACGTGGAATTATGACACTGCCTGATTGATGGCAAAAGGTCATCGACAAAAACGGACAGTACCTAATTGAATAAAGTTATATTTTTAAGCAAAAATTTTGAATGTTCATTCTTATTTAAAATCCGCAATCACTTAGTTGCCAACCCGTTAGGAAAAGTACAGTTCAAAAATTTGTTTAAAAGCTAAATGTATTTGCCACATAACTCGATGCAAAAGAAAACCTCCATCTATTATATACACAGTAGTGCATTATCAAGTTTAACGTTTTTAGGTTTCGAAGACCGTATAAACTCGTACAATATCGATTTTTTTGTCTTCCTTATACCCGTTTCATTAAACAATGAAAATGGATATGGAGACAACTCATATTCAAAATATTTTTTCAGTTCCTCATCGGATGTTTTCATTATAGAAATTCTTTGAAATATTAAGAGTGGGTACTATTTATTCTAATCGAAGAACTTATAATAGCTAAAGGTAACACTCTGTTGCTTCACTGACCCACATGTTTGTCTAATAATTTTTTTCATCTCAATCAATCCGATTTCATAGGCGTCATGACATTTAATAGTTTTGTCTCCTATTATACCAGTTGATATATAATTATTTCATTTATTTTTGGAAAAGGGGGATGAGATGAAAATCATTTAAGTAGTATATTTAAATCGTTGTCATCTCTAGGCATTTGAGATGGCCATGCTTCAACATGTTGTTCTGAGTTTGCCATGTAAAAACACCGCACTATTTTTCTAAATTTTCACAAACATCGTGTGCAGCTGGCAAGCCCTATACACATTTACTCAGTGTGCTATCAGTGACCTCATCCATGCGTGAGACCGCCATTAGTTCATTGAATGCAATAAGGTCTGTTCAAAGGTCATGTCCGACCAATTTCCTGAGCAAAATTTGTTTGCACATCTTATGGTGAGATCACTTTCATTTACAAATCGTCGGTGTTCATCAGCTGTCATTTTAAGCTGTAGACTTGCTATATCGTTCAAGTATAAATGACACGATTTTGCATATGGAAAGTATACACTTGCATCAAAAATGGGATCATTTTTTCAACACACTGGAGATTGCCCATTCTTTCAGCCCTTATATACTCTTTCATTAAAGATACCATATCGAAATATTGTAAGCAAAGCTTAGAAGTAGCACCATTCTCTTTTAGTATATCTAGTTGACTTCTAAAATTTTCTACCTAATTGTATCCGTACATTTTCTACAGATTTGATTAAATCTAAATAGACCATAATTAAAATTTGAAAACATATCATTTATTTATTTTTTCTCTCGCAAATGAGTGTAAAATGATATTTCATAAGGCCAAATGAACCAACGTATGTACTCTTACAGTTCTGGAGTATGCATGACCAGTGAGCATTTTATCTCGGCGCATAAATTATACTTCAAACATCTTTTAAACCATTTCCTGCCATTGCACTGCACCCATGTATGACATTAGTAAATGAAAACCTCCTAACCTAACAATGACATTTGATAAATTTGGACTTTTCGCTACTATATCACGAGCTTTAATATACAGCGGCTGGTTAAAAGTTATGACACAGGTATTTTGGTTCAATGTTGAACATTTTTTTGATGCGAAATGTACAACAGCATTTATAGTATCATAATTACTACGAGGTAAATTAACAAACGGTAGTGGAATTATTCTTGATTGTGCAAATGGTTTAGTTTTTATTGTGTTCGCATAAATGCAGTGCATGGTGGGATAAAAGGATTGTTGATACATTTTCCCAATATTAGTGAATATTATAAACAAAATCTGAAGTCGCTATCTTATCTCAGTTTAATAATATTACACTTGGAATATCAAGTGTGACGCACCGCCAATTAACGTGCCGCATCAAATATTACAATGCGCGGATGGATTTAATCGTTTACCTGTTCAAGCGACATTTACATATATACTTGTCGCAAATTTTCGTGATAAAATGATTATTGTTAAAGATAATTTAAAAAAACTGAAAGATCGCACATAACATCCAAGCAGGTGGGAGGCATATGTACCCAATGCCAGCCGGGGAGCTACCACCACAATTACCATAGACTCCTTAATATTGGATCTCCGATTTTCTGAGCTCGGTAAGGACTGCCGGTCATCTTTTCTTCATCCTTAATTTATTCTCAGCCTTATTCTTCCTTCTCGCCCTCGCTGTCTTCCTATCGGATTGAAAGTCCAAAATTAAAAGTTACAAAAAAGATGGCTGTGGTTTCTAGGATAATAAATACCGGACGTAAAATCCTACCCCATTCGGATGTTCGGGTGGGCGTGGCCCAAGCGACCTCGGTCATCGAAAATTCTAACTTTTTGATCCACTATTGCCACATCCGCGGTATCAGGTCTGATCTGAATGCTGTTCACTAACATCTTGAACAATTACAACCTGGCATTTTGTTTCTATCTGAAACACGAACCTCCTCTGAAAGCCCCGATTCACCCGACTCGCAATATCACCAATAAAACCTTCAATCTAGCTTTCGATATAAAGGAGGCGTATGTGCCTATATCAAGGACTTCGATTACCTTAGTTTGACTATCTTCTGTCTCAGTATCCATTTTGCACATCTTCTAGATCTCTCGAACCCACTTGTTTATAAAACAATAGAAATAATTTCTACTGTCTCTAATTCTGCTGTTGTTCGCAACACTAATATAACCTTGTGGTGTTTTAAGTCAGCTTTACGAGACTTCTTTGCAAACTTTCCATGGCGTGAATATTGTTTTAAGTCGTCCTCTTCTTCGGACATTGC
This sequence comes from Vesta saturnalis, assembly GCA_036346205.1. Lineage (NCBI taxonomy): Eukaryota > Metazoa > Arthropoda > Insecta > Coleoptera > Lampyridae > Vesta > Vesta saturnalis. Next base: position 834,941 of record JARFJB010001795.1, read on the forward strand.
TCTTTCAATATCTGAAGTCATCCTCATGGGCATGGAGTTTTCCCAAAAAACAGAATAGTATAGGTAAGCAAAAAAATTGTTTGTACAACGAAAATGCAATAAACTAGCTACATCTCCTTTGGGCAGTCGTAAATTTTGGTCTTTTGCTAAAGCCGTTAGTAAAAACTTTGGTACATATTCATTTCCCCCCCTGACATCTTTGGACTTATCTGTAGTTGCTGATTCGGTAGACCAAGCCAATGTGTTTGTGGATTTATTTGCATCAAACTCGTGTCTCAATGATTCTGGAAAAAATGTGCCCCATGTCAACTCTTCTTCATACGGTATGAAACCTATTCATTTTCGCTACAAGCTCTTAGAATCGATTATCTGTAGGCTCCATCTCAATAAGATGACTGGTCCAGACGGTATCCCAGCTATTGTCTTAAAGAAACGTTGTGTTCTGGGGAATTTCCTTTATCATGGAAGTTAGAACATATTCAACGTATTCCCAAAAAATGCGATAAGACGGATCCCTCGAACTGTCGACCAATTGCTATCACTTCCATTTTGTCTAAAATCATGGAAAAAGCCATCAATCAGCAACTGCTCTCGTTCCTTGGAACTAAAAAATTCCTGAGTGACCATCAATATGACTTTTGGCATAACTGTGTTCTTCTTTCATATGTGACCCAAGTTTGGAATAACACATTAGAACAATCCCGTGAAACAGTTGTAGTCGCTTCAGATATCTCAAAGGCATTTGACCAAGTTTGGCATAAGTGTTTACTTGCCAAACTCTTCTCGTTTAGGTTAAATGATACGCTCATCAACTGGGTTTCTAGACGAATAGGTGTCGTAGTTGATGGCTGTTTTTCAAAATAAGTTACCATTAACGCGGGCGTGCCACAGGGATCAGTTTTTCTTCAACAACTAATCCGATTCATTGCTTTGCTGACGACAGCACTCTTCAGTGTAGTTCATCTCAGTCTACGCATTAAAGCTGAAATGGCAAATTCAATCAACAGACATTCAATGTATTATCGAATGGGGAAGCAATAGTCTAATTAAATTTAATGCTAATGATCATATTCAAAGGGAGCAATTAGGCTTATAAATGACCCGTCCTTAACTTCTGACATACAGTCCCTTGAGCATAGAAGAATCCTTTCAGTTCTTTCTGTGCATTATCGGTATTACAATGGCTATTGCGCTGTTGAATTCCATTCTTTGATACCATCTTGGGCCACCTTTGCTAGGAATAACCGGTTCGCTCATTCACATCATCATTATGCAGTACACATCTCCACTTGTACCAAACGGGCGTAATCCACATTCTTCTACACGGTTTTTAAACTCTGATGATCTCCCTAGTTCCTGTTTTCCTCCCTCTTATGATATGAAAAAATTTAAGGTAGCAAATTTCAGGTCCACAATTATAAAAAAAATAGCGGACACCTCCGGACCTCGGAGCGATGGCCCATTTAATTCGGAAAAAATCGTTAATTATTCCCGTAAAATGTTTTGTTATGTATATTTTTCGTTTCTAAACAATTTACACCAGTTTTAGTCTCAAGTGGGAAAGCTTTACAAGTAGGCGGGCCCAAGTTCAAAACAACATACCCTAATTTGTATAAGTTCAATTTTTTCAATATAGTATGGTTAAATGTTATTGAAAATGTTCAGTTATTAAACAAATTTATCACAAAATGAATTGCTGGTTTTAAACAAAAAAAGGCAATATTCAGGATATGATTCATAAATGGTTTGTTTGTAGTGTAGCTTGCATTATTTTGTGGTTTGGTTTTAATAACACTCATTAAATATGCGTAAGACCATTCATTCAAATTTTTCGTTGTTCATTACTTCTGGGAATAAAGTATGAAACACACAGATAATGTATGAAACATTCATAATTGAGTTTACTTCATCATGTGTGCATTTTCACTTAAATGCACCTTATTAAAAATTTAACTTGGTATTTTAATAGTTGCCATTTATTTTAATAACATGGTGAACAACAGGGTGAACCATTATATAACTGATAAGAGCATATTTTGCAAGAGTAATAAATACAAACCAATATTTTTGAAAACCACTTGTATTGAAAATTAAGTTTATCAGCAGACTAATTTCATAATGCTTTGATCCTTATTATTACGATTTAATTTAAAAGGAACCCGTAAACATTACTCATCATTTGATATTAATATCGTTGGATAAAGGAAGTTGTGATTTGGTTGTTTGAGTTTTATTATTATCAGTAGTAAATAGAATAAGTCTAATTTTACTAACAATAATATATTATCAAATTCGTAGGGACATCATCCATACTTCATATAAAAAGCTATTATGACCTTTTTAGCTAATATGAAACAGATTTGGAATAAACCTCTTGGTTAAGGTTAAGAGAGGTAGTACAGGTTATGGTAAAGCGTCCCTCTTCAACCCCCTCCAATTCCACCATGTTTACGATTCTGGAAGGTTGAAAACGTATCACAAGTCATCTGTCTCGTCGCAATCATACCTTCCGTTCCAGAGATAACACGCAGAGAGCGCTGGCACCCCTCTTAAGCTTTGAAGGCGTGTATCTTATGTTTACTATCCTATCCTGCAAAAAAATCAATATCTGACCTACCGCCGACGCCCGCCGTTAACGCCCTTTCTCCTCTCCATGATATTAAAAGCCTGTATTAAACATATTGTTATTCGCTTCCTGTGCTTCTTTACTCAATTGTCCGATAGGCAGAATGATTTTTCTATAATAATAGGCCCATGAATCAATACTTTGTGTACCGTAGGAAGCATTGAGTACCAAGTGTATTTTTCTACAAAAAGATTAGCTATTTCCAAAGCTTAAGCTTTAAAGCGGCTTATTATATTTATATCAAACTCACTAGCGATCGCTTTTTAAATTGTGTGAAATCTTTTTATAATATCGGTATCAAGTATGTGGCAGATACATCTAAATTTTCAAAAAATCGCCTTGCTGTGTTGCCATCATTACTGCTGCCGTACCTTGCTTTCGGTTTGTTAATAATGGGTTCAAATTCATTCTTAAATTTCTCACATATACTTTTTCTGTTGGTATCAACATTATTTTTTGTTCTTTTCCTCGAGATTGTCATACTTTCTATAGGTAATTTGTATGCTAGTTTCAGAAGACATTCGAAGAACCGAATCCATGCGTGAAGCGTTGATATACCAAATCGCAGTCTAGAATCGTCTACTGTAGCTTCCACACATTCGAAATTTAAGCAGCAACCTAAGTTTTGTGCACAACTACCTTATGTTGTTGTCCTTAACACATAACCATCATTTTCGGGAGACGTTCGCCTACACAACGTATACACTCAACATTCTGATTCAGAGTGCCAAAACATGATCTGCGTTTTAACTTTACCAAGTACCCGTCTCTAATCCATTGGGACATCTCCGACTACTAGTAACAGTATCTTATCTAACGGAACCTGAACTTATGCAACAAGTACCTCCACATACGGTATGGTAGTTTAACACCACTAATTGGGATAACATAAGAAGTTTGTTACTCTTCATTCCTATGGAACTACGGAACTCAGCTTAACAATACAAATCGAGTCAGGATTTGGTCATCCGTTCCTCATAATATTAAATCTACAAAACTACTGTAACAAAAACATTTTAAGATATCAAAATTCCGTGAAAAATCTAGTTTCGACAAAATCAGACAAATACAGCGCCTTCACTTCAAAAACAAACATACAATAAATTAGACAATAAATCACAATTAATAAATGCAGGAATCTAAAGATACTTGTAACTCCCATGTGAGGATCGTTCTCTCTGGTCCAAATGGTATCTACATATCTATTAGTGAAACAACATATTGGCTATTCTACCTTCAATTCCTCCAGCAATACTACCAACTCTGCCTCACAAGATGTAAAAATTTTAGTGAGACGATTTTCGTAAATAACCTAAATTAGTTAAAAGTATTATTTTTGACAAAGGGAAAAAATGAATTTTGTTGGTTGGTAAGGAAGTCTCCTTAAGTATTGGTTAGAGCATCCCCAAAATATGTAGTATAAGCAAATTTATAGAAAATAAAAAATGAGAAAGGAGGTTGCGGCACTCCTAAAATTGCTCCTGCGCTACCCACTAAGGGATTCAAAAATCTATCGTTTAATTACAGGCGGGCATCCCTACTTTCAATGTTAAGTACGACGATGAAGTTCATCAATTCCGACTTCATAAAGTATACCTGCAAATAACAAGTTATTTAATGACAGACAATACTGCTTTCATACCTGGAATAGATCTACCGAGTTCCACGTGGAATATGGCATATGTAAGACTGTGGAACCAACATGCTCTGACCTACCCCCAAAAAAACATGCACAGCTCGCAAATGTTCTATCCCATCGAATATCTTATGTCATTGCCCCTACCAGCCCCCCCTTTATTCCTTTGTAACATTAACGATGTGCACAAAACAAAATCAGATTTAATTAAAATATTTAGATTTTGGGTTTAAATGCTGTATTTTTATATTTATATAAATCTATACGTTTTGATAATATGTAGAGGTACCGCTAGAACATGCCACACCAGAGGATTCTATAGAGGCAATAGGACAACTTAACAAAAATAAAAACACTATAAGGATTTATAGCAGAAATACCAATAATGACAGGAATAAGACAAGGTGACAGTTTGAGCCCTAACCTATCCAATCTAAGCATGGATAAAATTATGCAGAGTGAAATAAACCGAAGCGGGGTACAGAATGGGACTGGAATCAATGAAAATATTGTGCTATGCGGACGATGTAATATTGTTGACCGAAAATGAGGATGACTTGCAAAGAATGCTATATAGGTTCCAAACAACAGCAGAGAGATTTAATATGCAGATATCTATAGAAAAGACTGAGTCCATGGTATTATCAAGAGAACCAACAAGATGTAAGTTGGCAGGAGTCGACCAACCGATACTGCAAATATAATTTGGGAGTGGAAATAACAAGCCACAGAAATTTGATTAGGGAAGCTCGCACACAAGCCAATAAAGCCTCAAGAATTACCGGATATCTGAGAGATATAATTTGGATAAACAAGTATATGACTGAGAAGAAGGTCCAAGTCTAAAAGGCAGCTGGGTGAGATCTGTACTAACATACTCTGTAGAAACGTGGGCAGAAACGGCGAAAACAAAACGCAAGTCTAAAAGTTTAAACATTTTCAGTCTTATTTAATTAATGTTTAGACTTACTTTGCTTTATAATAATAAATGTTATAATGAAAAGTTCTGTAAAATTATATTTTTTTTCAATATTTTGAAAAAATCTAAACTAACACTTAAACTATACTTTAGGAATTTTTTGCCGCTAAATTACGCGTCATATCAAAAAATTGCATACAACGTAATTAATAGATATGTTTAAGGTCTATATCTAGGTATTTTTATATCTTTGAAATATACAGCTGTTTCAGAAATATTTGATAAAAACCAAAAACTGCTCCTAGTAAACCCTCCTCTCCGCCAATGAAAATTTCCCAAAATCTAATCGGCTCCAGGAGAAATGAAAACAAGCTTAAGTACGAAATTTGAAGTGCGTACGTGTTCTGGAGTTATTGTGGATACTAGCATGCATTTACACATGTACAGTCGAACCGTCACAGCTTGGCCACCGAGCTGGTAGCGTAGTGGTGATACGATCTGCTTAGCATTCGGGAGGTAATGGGTTCGATTCCCGTTACCGTCTACCTTGTATGAGGTTTTTTCAGGGGGTTTTCCTCATACACATGTAGCGGGATGGTCACTGCGTATATGCACACCATGTGCAGCTGCTTATGCGAATGCTGGAGTAGTATTTTCCCCCTCAGAACCCTAACTCCGTTCCTTCCGATCCTATCCTGACCACACCCATCCTTAATCCCACCATGCATATATAGGTACGTAATGTATGTATGTATGCTGGGAATCCATGATTGTGGCTGAAGGAGCTCGGAAAGCTCGAGCAGCCCGCCCTCCCCCTTGGGGAGGGAATGAAATACGTGGCCTTTTCCTTTTTTCACAGCTTGGCCTCTGAGATTTGGGTGCGTAGTAGCCTTGCTGTCACAAGCAGCCCGGAGCCCAGTCGAAACGAGTACTTTATGCTGTTCACTTCGATCAAGTACAGTCCGCGGAGACCTTTTCTATTTTTGTGTGTAGAAGAGTGTTCGGTGGTTCGTCTGTTTGATAAATGTGTTAAACATGCCCCGAATATACATTAAACGAGCCGACAATAGACAGAATACAAGATGATTTTATTATAAGCTTAGGTGAAAATAGTGAGACCGAGGAAAGTGATAGCGAAGATGGCATAGAAAATTCCGGTTTGTCGGGAATCGATCCAATTAGTGACTTTCACGGAGAGCCAGTAACTCAAATAGAAAAAGTTAATGATAAATCGTACTTTAAATTGTAGTTTTTATGTTATTTATTCTGGCGATACAAGGCTTAATGACATGTTATTATATTATCTATATGACGATTCTAGAGACAGTTATTATGTATTTGATAAGTGATTATAAGCTTTTTTTCTTAAAATTGTATATAAAGGTTTAAAGACAATATGTCTGTAAATTAAAGTGCAAATATAAGTTATAAATAAGTTTCCTCCGATGTTTGTTGAATATGTATATTTTATTATTGTCTTATAAAATTCGATACTCGAATAATAAACATCACCAACAATAATCCCATATGATAAAGTAAATCCGAAACCCTGTTCTGCGGTTTAAATTTCCCGTAAATCAAAACAAAATAATCTTGAGACAATTTTCAAATATTTATTGTTATTCGAAACTAATATTATTTTTTTCTTAAATTTTTATTAACTCTTTCACTCTCCAGAGTGTACCACTTGTCCGTGCGGTACAACGATCCTCTTTTAAATATTACGGCGATTCCTTCCCTCATCTGCGCACCTCAGAGGCCAAGCTGTAATGGTTCGACTGTACTCACATCCAAACACACGCACGCGCACACTTGCACGTCCGCGTGCACACACGCACGCACTCATACACACACTTACACATCATAGCGAAACTTTGCCAAACGTAAAAATTTAGCTAATAAGTCGATTTAGCGTTAGTCAAAAAAGTCGATTGCAGAACCTACATATGTATATGTAGGTTGGAAGATAAAAAGAAAGAATTGAAGTAATTGTTCTACACATTCTGATATACCTCGACTTGCAGAAACCAAATATGTGAAAGAAAATATACATAATGCACCATTTGACAAATATCAACTCTAATACATACACAGAAAAGTTTATATATTTAGTTATATAGGGTATATCTAAAATGGTGGACTGGCCATATATTTTCGGATTCTACTTTTAAAAATATCTTTAGTAAAAATGGAAATTTCTACTTCGTTCTCCATCTGTCCACCATGTTGTTTTTTTTTATAAAAAGTATTATGTCAAGGTCGGGTTAAAGAATCGGATCAATATTTGGGAAGAGTCTTGGTAATAAAGTCCTAAAATTAGAAAAATATCAGGACTAATTAATTCTTTCGAAAATTACAAAATCGCGGCCGTATTTATTTTTCAGTCGTTTATATCTCCATAAGTATTCATTTTATCAAAATGTATATGTGTGCTAAAATATTAAGCCTTTTATTTCGAACAAAATGACATTTTCTTGGTTCAAATCGGTTAACAAATAACCGATTTATGGCAGAAAACCGATATTGTATTTTTGGTCCGTTTTCATGTCCTCCACTTTGCGTTGACTTAATTTGAATGTAAATTGTTTTTATTTATTGTTAACGCTAATATTTGAAGACAGTATCAAATTAAGTAATATTAATTAATAAGATCAAAATTAACAGTTATAAATTATAACAGATGTTCAAACTGCCCATCATTAGATATTACACAAGTATCCAAGCTTTTTTTAGAGGTTTAGTTACCTTTTCAAAAATTTCGGGAGTATTTCTAATTTCTTGAAATCCATTTTGGATATTTTGTTGAAGATCCTCAATTCAAATGGCCCCATAGGTCGAAGTCAAGCGGGTTTAAGCCAGGTGATCGAGTAGGCCAGGGTACTGGCCCTCCGCGGATTATCGATTTTTCATGGAAAGTTTCGCGCACGAAATCTGATACCAACTGACTGAAATGTGATGGAGCTCCATCATGTAGAAACCTCATATTTCCTTTTAACTGTAGAGGTAGGTCTTCTAACAAATGTGGAAGATTTTCGGACAAATAAGCAAGATAGTTTGTTCCATCTAAACGATTTGGTAGAACGACAGGACACAAAAGATAATCATTAAAAATACCTGCCCGTATGTTCAGGGAAAATCTTTGTTGATGCCTCCTTTGGACAGTACTATGAGGATTCTCGTCACTCCAGATTTACTGGTTATGATACTTTTGAACACCATTCCTGTTAAAAGAAGCTTCATCTGTGAACAGAACCCTTGCCGAAAGTAAAGGGTCTTCAACTAATTTTGTTTGAAACCAGTTACAAAAAGCCGATCTACGTGGAAAATCATCAGCAGTCAGCGGCCCTGCACGTGTTGTACGTGATAAGGATAAAGACAGTTATCATTTAAAATCCGCCACACTGTCATGTGTCCAACAGCTTCCTGCACTGCCAAGGAACGTGTACTACTATCCGGAGATTCTTGCGCACGATTTAGAACACGTTCTTCTAATTCAATAGTCCTTGTACGTCTTGGTCTACCACGATCATGATTCCCAGGAGCAAATTAACCTGTTTCCCTAATTAGGTTGTGAAGTCTCATTTGCCACACGTCTATTAGGAAACCTGTTTTGATACAATCTTTTTGCTGCTGCCCTATTGCAGTTTGCTAAACCATAGATTAAACGCATGTCACACATTTCTTCAAAAGAATATTCAGAGTCCATGATTATAATAACAAAGCTGGAAAAATAATGACACTAAATGTTTAAATATCCCTCACAATTAAACAATGAGAATAAAAACATATGGTTTTATTTTTAAACAGTGTTCATTGCCTGTTTCCAATGGTAACATGGTCAACAGTACTTAGTATTACTTAATGATTTAAATCGATAATTTAATAATAAATAATTAATGGTAATTAATAATAATTTTTATTATTAAAATTAATATAATTTTTAAAGTAATAATTTAAATTATTACTGTAAAATCACATAGTTTTATTTTTAAATAATCTATATCCGATTGTACATTGTTGACATGATCTGGAGTAATCGTCGATGTGTAAAATGAGTAATGTGTCAAATTAATATCAATTGTTTTATTATTATTAAATTTGATTGTGAGAAAAATATTTCAAATTAATTGAACGTAAAGTGGAGGACATGAAAACGGCACAAAAATACAATATCAATTTTCTGCCATAAATCGTTTATTTGTTAACAGATTTTAACAAATAAAATGTCATTTTGTTCGAAATAAAAGGCTTAATATTTTAGCACATAACATACATTTTGATAAAACGAATACTTACGGAGATATAAAGAATTGAAAAATAGATATGGTCGCCATTTTGTAATTTTCGAAGAAATTAAAGTCCCGATTTTTTATCAAGACTTCGCAAATATTGATGTGCTTCTTTAACCCATCTGGAGATATAATTCTTTTTATAAAAAAACAAAATGGTGGACAAGAGAAGAACAAAGGAGAAATTGTCATTTTTCCTAAACATATTTTTGGTTTATTTTTACAAGTAGAATTCGAAAATATATAGCCAGCCCACCATTTTAGATACACCCTGTATACTACTCTTTTGTTTGTATATCATTACGGCCAAAAAATTCAAACTATAAAAATTTGAAGTCGTTTGAAGTTTTTTACCGGTAATAGTATCTAAGTAAACGATTATAAAAACCAATAAAGTATGTGCTGCTGAATTGTTTGTTCATATCGCACTTTTGTAGTAATTGTAGTAATTGTGTGCACATACTTTAGTTCTTTGCACCTAATTTTCTAACAAAATGATTTTAATAACCAATAGTGTAAAATAACGGGAATTAATTTTACTGTAGAACCACTGTAAATGATTTTTTAAACTGCGAAACAGTAAAAACATTCATTAATTTAACTCCATAATGAAGTTGTTTCATTCGCGTATTGTTAAAAGGATTTTGAACTTGGTTACTCATGATGAATGTAGTCCATTTTACACTTCGATAATTTTTTTAAATAGGACTTGTATAATCAAAAGCAATTTATTACTAATTGTAAAACAACTAAATTTAGTTATTGACATTTCTGATAAAAAAATAATTCGTTGTAGTAAAAATGTAAAATACATAATTAAATTCATTGCAAAAATTCAATTCATTAGAATTTGTCATCCATGAAGGAAACAAAATAATTTCACCATAATTAGGTACGCGGTCAAGGACTTTAAATTATACTTTATGTAGGACTTTTCTGAGCATATAATTATTTACAATCTTTGGTTCATTATTATATGTTTTGAGAATATTTTGGTTTGATGAATTTTTGAAACGTAATTTATCGGCTTGCTTAATTATTTTAATTAAATAGGTAAGTATAAATTTTTGTATTATTTTATTTACAGGGGCAAGGTGAAACCTTTTCGGCTTAGTAGATTGCTAGCTATAAAATTATGGTTTTACGTTGTTACACGTTTTACAATAACGTACATTAGATCTGCAAAAATAATTTTCTTTAGAGATTTAAAGAAGCTTATTCGTTGAAATGAATAATTATGAATATCATGTCGGTATAACCACCACCGATGGCAACATCCAGAAAGTGCAATGATTGGCGATTAAAGGTGCATGTGCAGAGCCACCGCTAAAGTGTGTATTCTAAAATATTTGCCGCCTCAAGAAATATACGAAGTGAACAGTACTCTTTATTTTATTTGTCATTGTAATACTTGGAGAATCATGAATAATAATGCCAGAAGAGGTAAACATTTAAAAATAGGTTGGGCCGTCTTCTACAATTACAAGCCAGAATAATTCATATGCATTAGAAATTTATTTATGCATAAGACAATTTAATCACTCATATCCCAATTAAGAGAATATAGTCTTTACAACGCCGCCTTTGACGATTGTAGGAGAACACCATGCATTTAGACTTTAGAGGATGCATTGAGGCGATGCGCCGATGCCTTCTAAAAATACTACAGGCTCACTGTTCGCATGACGTCACAACGGGAGTCGAACGGTTGGCTAACTTACCCATAAAGATATGAACAACTTTGCCTGCTTTCGTGCAACATATGAATGGTTTACCGCTATGTACCGAAAAATTGTAGGACACGCTTTTGCATTTTATTTTGTGAATTGTTTTTTTTATAGTTTGTTACTCAACATTTTTAATAAAACAGCGCCATTATGGTTTATAAGATATAAACATTAGAACTACTACAAAGATTTGAAATTTAAATAAGTTAGACATAATTTTTTATAATGTAGATAATGCCTTTTAAATGTACAATAAACTGCTACAAAGTTTGAAATACAAGCATAAATGAAACATAACAAAATGCATTCTTAAGCCGGGTCCAGACTGCTATCCAGAATCCTATCGTTTGGCCCAGTCTTTGTTTTATTTTTTATTTTATTTTAGAAGACTTTGGTAAACACAAAAGAAAAATCTATTAGGTGCAACTATTATTATTGTAATTTGAAACATTCGTGTAAGCATCGTTTACTAAAACTAATACCTAAATTTAATAATATAATATTGAATCATCAAATTAGCCTTGGATTAAAACAAAACATTTGCCAGTTGTTGAATGTTGTTAATGACAAATCAGCAATTAGTTTCCAATATTTTATTTTACAAAACGGTGCGGGGAAAGCATAGTAACGTCAAGTTATTGTTAATTTGTGAAAATCCGGTAATTGTTGTGGTAAAATTGGTAAGCAATTGCAATTATCACGCTATACTGTGCGAGAAATATCGTAAAATTATATAAAACGCCAGGAGCAGTTAAAAAAGCCCAATTTGGGGTAGAACTTCAAAAATAAGTCCGATCCATATGAGAGCGTTGCGTCGTATTTTGAAACAAAACCGACAGGCCAATTGTGGTGAATTAAGTTTAGCGTGGAATAGAGCAACGGGTAAACATTTCTCAAGGTCAACTTGTCTCAGAGCTATTGAACGATTAGACTATAATTTTTATAAAGTAAGTAATTTTTTAGAATTGTTGGTATCAAAGTCTTCTAAAATAAAATAAAAAATAATACAATGACTGGGCCAAATCATATGATTCTGGGCACGTATGTAACAAAACATGTTAAATAACAAGGAAATAAAAAAGTTATAAAACACAGTGTAGTACAACATTCGTGCTATATTTTAGTTATCCATCAGATGTCGGTAAAGATCAAAGGAAGTTATAAAACTTTGTTGTATAACACGCTCCAACTTGTCTACACTTGCAAAGATGCTATTGAAACATTCATTCCGGCACCGACGCGGCATTTGGTGTAGTGTTGCGAGAACCGTCACCTTGTACCATCGTGAGTGATTTTGATTTGCTCTATTCATTAGTGTTCCTGTGGAGTTTTTTACGCGACGGAATGGTCGGAAGAAAAGACCACACATTTAATAGAGCTATCTCGCGAGCAACGAGTTTTATGGGGTTTTATCTTTATGGATTTTAAAAATAGGAATAAAAAACACGACGCATGGACTGAACTAGGAGCAGAATTAAAAATAGATGCAAGTGAAGTTGAAAAAAATACGCTTGCTTATTAGGCAATTTCAGCGAGAATTGAAAAAAGAGAAGAGTGGCGATGGAGCCGATATTCCTTATAAAACAAAGTGGATTTTTTTAAATGCTTTTATTCCCAAAAGACAAAAACGAGCCACGTCATTCTGCTGAAGGTGGTCTATCCTCCAACCAAGATACTGAGACAGTAGTAATACCGCTACAGCTGAGGTAAGCACACTTCCTCCTCACTGGTAAAGAACAAAGAAAATTCTTCTCGTATTTCTTTCCCTAGCACACTAGGTTTCCTAGTAGTCTTTTTAAGTCTTAGCAAAGTACCATTTGGCTGACCTTCGACTCTCCACGAATCAGGTATTAGTTCTCCCATGAGCATATCTTCTGATTCAAAACTTCCTGGTCGACAGTAGGATGAAGATGACTATCTTTGCCATGAAAATTGTGGAGATAACAGCTTGATAAAACTACCTTTTCTGCCCTTCCAAGCTCAAGAAGCATTCGTTTTCTTAACACCATAAATACATGTATTTTCGACTACACGCCTTGTTCGGCCGTGTCTGTAACTGTAAATTCGACCCTGTGAACCTTTCTGCTGAGTACCTAGGACGGGTGTCATGATATGCGGTTGCAAAGCAAATGCCTCATCCGTTAGAAATACAAAAGGTTAAGGTGACGTTCTTCCTGGTAAAACTTTCATCGGTGGGAGATTCAAAGAAGACGTTTTAAGTAACTGTTTAAATGGTGTGTCAAGAAATACTCCGCCATCAGACGCACGTCCTTGACAGCTTACATTTACAAACGTAAAGCAGTAGTTAGCGTCAACTGTAGCTAAAAGCACTATGCTGAAAAATCCCTTATAGTTGAAATAGTCGCTTACAGTGTTTATTGGAGCTTGCTTCCCATCGATACTGCCACAACAGTGAGGGTAATTCTACTTCTGGGCAAACCCATTTGCAATCGGTAGCCATTCCTCTTGATGTTTAGGCACCTCAAGAAAGAAGAATTATACTTTATTAACTTATTCATTTGAATACAATTATATTCTAATTGAGTATTATCATTGACTAAAAAATCGGGGAGGGGGTGGTAGGGTAGCCAATGGTATTATACAGTACACGCCATAAAGAAAATGTTTAATGCTTCTCATATGCTGGATACTTTCTGATGGACACTGTATATACGTAGAAATTTTTTTGCCAATAAAGATTAAATTCATTGCTATTAGAACAAAGAAAATTCTTCTCGTATTTTTTTCCTTAGCACACTAGGTTTCCTTGGAGTCTTTTTAAGTCTTAGCAAAGTACCATTTGGCTGACCTTCGACTCTCCACGAACCAGGTATTAGTTCTCCCATGAGCATGTCTTCTGATTCAAAACAGCTTTATTGTTGGTTGTGTAGGAAGAAGAGCGATCACAGTTACATCCCAAGATGACACAAAAAAATGTCAACAAAAAACTGTAGATAAAACCATTCCACGTATACCTCAACTAAAGCCATCAAGAGAAGGGCAGTAAACACGAAAACTGAAGAACCATGCGCGGTAACGAAACAACTATCACTTAACGTGAAAAAGCGGGATGACTTTGATGTATATGGTGAATATGTAGCGAACACCTTGCGGAATCATAAAAACGAAGCGGTTCTAGCCTACGTGAAATATGAGATAAATAATAGTTTTTACCGAGCAAAGATTGCAAATGTATCCCAAAATACACTTGGGCCATCCACCACTCCGTCCGCTGCACTTGCGCCCGCTGCTTCACCAGTTCAAACAGACACTGACACACAATCACACACAGGCGCAGAAGACAATAGTGAAGATGAATTAATAATAATTACACAACTTTGACTGAATTTATAATGTATGAATTTCTTTTTATCTGAAACTGAATAAATAAAAGTTTAAAAAGTATACTTACTTTGATTTTGTCGCTCAAACAGTCAATGAGAGCGGCCAATGACGATTAACAAAGAATAGACCTATCATTACTTATCGTTATCACTTTATAAGGAATTGTTTTGCTCCAACATAACATCGTTTCTTGCAGATACATAGGCGTACATTTCTGGAAGGCTTACGGTGATTAATAACGTCAGTGTAACCAAACAATAAACAATTAAAAACAACGCTTATATCATGTATTTTTGTTATTAAAAAGTTGTTGTAAAATGTGAAACAGTATTTGCGCTTCAGGTGGTGGAATGGTTAGAGTGCTTGCCTTTCGCCTGAGCGGCGCGGGTTCAAACATGGCAGAGGTAGCCATTTTTCTAAAACGGAAAAAACCAAGGTACTCCTTCTCGGATAGGAAGTAACAGGTCGCGTGGCAATACGATGTTTAACACGTTAAAGATCCCTCACTAAAGATGGAATTCCTTTAGTATGTCAAAATTCCCGTGACGGGTAGTGCTAATAACCATTAGTATTGATGCGCATAGAGATGTCTGACATTTCCGTTTGTATCTAGATATCGACCCACAAATAAAATAAAATCATCTATATTTGTTTTTGGGTATCGTAACCATTAGATTACATTAATCACAATTAAACTCGCCGTAGAATAGAATGAGGATTTAACAACGTATTATCCGTGTGAAATGCTGAACAGTCCTTTTCGGAGGACTTTGAAGTCAGCTATCAAAACAAAGAAGTCTATAAAAGCAATATCTGAACTTTTGTTCGGTGGCCTGCAGCCCGGATGTGTGCACTGCTCTCTTATTATTTTTAACATTACCAGTAACTGTTGCGTCAGAACACTTTCTAAATTAAAGTTGATTAAAAATCTTCGCAGCACTATGTCCCAAGAAAGGCTTTGGGCAATTGAGGTAAAAGCACTCATAAAAGCTCAAATGAAGAAAGTAAGACCTTTTGAATAAGAGTGCTTTCTCAAAACAGATAGTTTAACAGTTAAATTGATTCTGTATTATGTGTTTTGTAACTGTGGTTTCATATTGGTTGAGTTGAGCGGCATATTTCCACAGTTTTTGCTTTTTGAGCGCGACGTTTCGGAAGCGAACTCTGCTTCCGTCATCAGGCTTAGTGCTGAGAAGGACTTTTTTCGTACTTGAGTCGAATTTATATGTTACTATATTTTCCCAACTTGGTACCTTTCACTTACAAGACTGACACCTTTACCGCTGAGCTATTGAGTAATCCAATATATATTTTTTTAGAATATATATATATATATATATATATATATATATATATATATATATATATATATATATATATACGCATATATTAAACTTGTTCGTGATTGTGCAGTAGTTTATTGCGCACGTTGCGCCGTAAATTATTGCGCAAGTGTATTGCCCTTAAGCTCTTCGCGCATTATTGGAAACCACATGGGTTTCATTTCCACACTAGCTTGGCTTGTCCTTTGCTACTATCTGTATGTTATCCCTATTGGATGCAGTAGGGTTAGGTCAAGGCAGTTTCGGCGATTCTTGATTTTTCTGTTTCACCCTTGCGGACTTTGTTCTTATGTTCCTGTGTTCTCACTTTGAGTGGTCTACTGCTCTCTCCTATGTATGCTCTGCCGCTTTCGCTTGGTAGGTTGTGTACACAATTCTTGGAATTCTGATCTTCATTGTGTGGTTTGGTTTTGGTTAGAATTCCTGTGAGCGTTCTGGTCGATTTGAAGACAGTGCGCATCTTGTATTTGCTGCCTATCCTTCATATTTTGTTTGAGGTACCATATATATATATATATATATATATATATATATATATATATATATATATATATATATTATCGCTGTATATTTAGGTTGTTCTTTTCCAGTTACCCATTTCCTGTTTAGGTTAGGTGTTAGACCGTGGTAACCATTTTCTTTGAGTGTTTTAGCGATATTATCTTTTCTTTGTTCATGTCCTCTTATTTTCAGCATATTGTTTTCGCTCTATCGTGCAAGCATTTTGTCACTCCTCACTTCACGCTTTTGTGGTGATTGGAGTTGTAGTGTAGGTACCTCCCCTGTGGATAGGTTTCCTGTATACACTTGTCGTTCTTGTAATTCCTGGTACAAGTACATCCAGAAATGACAGTTTTTGTTCCGACTTCAATTCCATTGTGAATTTCATTGAGGGTGCGCAGCTATTTAGATGAGCTAGGAATTCATCTCGCTCATGCTTGCCGTGTTGCCAAACTACGAAAGTATCGTCCACGTATCTAAGCCACATCCTTGGTTTTTCCGTGAATTCGGATATCGCTTGGTCTTCAAAGTCTTACATGTATATATATATATATATATATATATATATATATATATATATATATATATATATTGCTCACTATGGGCGATAGTGGGAAACCCATCGCCATCCCAAACTCTTGTTGGTAGAATTTGTCTTCTACTTGGAAATATATAGTTCTAATGCATATTGTCAGAAGTTTCATTATTGTGTTTACCTAGAGTTGCGTGCCTTCTCGGTGGGCACATTTGTGAATAGGGTCACGATGTCTAAGCTTACCAGTATTTCATCGTGGTTTAGTTGGAAGTTTCTGATGGTTTTCACGAAGTGCTGCGTATTCTTGACCATAGACTCGGTGGTTCCCGATAAGGGTGTGATGATGCTTAGCAGATAGTGTGCTAATGGGTGACAAGGTAAATTTCTCGAGCACACAATTGGTCGCAGAGAAATTCCTTGCTTATGGATCTTTGGTAGGCCGTACAGATGCGGAGGAGGTTGCTGTTAAATTGAGTGAAACTTAACTACAATGCCAATTAAACGTTATTATTTAGGTCTCTTTTCAGTCTAATATTTTTCGTTCTTTGGCCTTTGTGTATTATAAAAAAACACATTTTATAAAAAAAAACACTTCAAAACAGCAACAATAATGTCAGTAATTTACAGTAATTTTTACAGTATTTATTTAAATTTATTATTTTAATTTTCCTCAATTGTAATTACTTCAAAAGTAATTTTTTAACAATTTTTGTACACATCAGTTTAATAAATATTTCACCATTTTGAAACAGTTGCCAGTAAAGTTTTTTACAACTTGTCAGGGTATTTTGAACACCCTGTATACGTATTGCGTAATTTTGTTTGTAGTTTTATTCACTTAGAGAGATTCCGTATATATATATTTTTTTTTGTTGTCAAATTGAGTTTGATAGATAAATTTGTGTTACGCGTGTAGCGACCTTTAGGTAAGGTGTATGGCGAGCTTTAGTTTTTTTTGTTTGTGAATTATTATTCCGTAATTTAGGTTGTTTTTCCTTATTATTTCCCGTTTATAGAAGTTTGAGTAACATTTATTTGTATATTGTTGTATATAAGTTTAAATAAGGTTTATTTCGTTTGATTTCCTTAAAAATTATAGAAAGAACGTAGATTTATATGTATATGATGTCATATTGGCGACATAAAGACGAGTAGTTATAGTTGTTCAGTTTATTATTGAGTATGTTGGTTTTAAGTCATAGAGGTTGAATGTGGGACTAATTGTTCGTACTTTAAGGAAAACATAGAGATATTTTGCACGTTAAGTCTGCTGCGTTTGAACTTTTGAAAGTTCTCGAGCCCTGACGGATGGAAACGAAGTTTGTGTTTGGAGTACCAAATCTTCCCCTTCCGTTTTTTTTAATTGGTGGAATTAAATTAGATAAGATTTTTTATGAGTGGTGGGATTCAAAATTCCAAGATGGATTTTTGGTAATTTTTTGGATGATTCTGAAACTGATCGCGCTCTCGTGTACTAGTACGGTGCCGCTTGTTGTTACGCTTTAAGGGGTGGTTTAGAACGTTGATATTTTGGACCTTGTGGTGTTTAACGAACGTACTTTTTGTGTAGTAAGGGTAGTTTAGCTACTTCTGAAGAAGACCTGTAAAGTGATTTTATTAAAACTGTTCATCACCAAAGGATTATACCTAGTGCCGATTTCGATTTTACGTAAAGTTACCTAGAGGACATCGTCGTGTTTTATTAGTGCTTCAGTGACCTCTTTGGTTTTTCTCGCTTTTGCGGATTTTTTTTTAAAATCAACGTTCTTGCAGTGCCACTTATTTACCGTACAAAGCGTGTTTAAGGATAAAGAAACTTTCGCAATATATTAAAATTATAGTTACTTAAAACAAGTTATTAACCTTTTGGATTGTTAGTGGAAATAAAACCAGTTAAAAGATTAAAGTCAACAAGCAAATTGAGTGCACAAATTAGTATTTTAAAAGAAGTTTTTTTAATTAATGCAGTAAAATTTTAACGAGATTCAATCAAGGAATCGTTTGTGTATAAAAGAACTATAGTCAACATTTCATTCATCATTTTGCCAGAGCAGGGAAATTTCATTTCCGTTATAGCAGTAACCGACCACCTTTTTCAATTGTTGTAACACAAGAGAGGTGTAATTCTAGACCTTAAGGTAATATAATATTGTTTTTTTTATTGAATTTTTCAAGATTTTTTGTGTTTCGAATTATATTTTTGTGTTAACGAAGGTTTGAAAGCGGTGTCGTATTTTTTTTGTTAAATTAAGTTGTTGTTTTAAATTTATTTATTGTAATTAATTATAGTTCTGACGCTCCGCCTTCACACTTAGTTATTTATTTCAGTATTAAAGGGCAATTGACCCTATTGTAGTGTGGGTATAATCCACGAAATATATATATATATATATATATATATATATATATATATATATATATATATATATATATATTAAACCATTTAGAACGGCGTTAAGCAGCATTCTGATCAGACATCCTGTCGCCCTTTTAAGTATTTGTATTTTTTTTTTGGTTTATACGCATTATCGTATGTTTACATTTATATTTATCTTATTTTTTTTTATTATTTTATTATAGCTTTATTTAGGTTTTATAAATGTGTTTTAATTCTGTGGAAACCCTTTTGTGTTACATAAAAGTTCTTTTTGCAAATTGCAAGTTACCGGTAATTTAGTTTTAACGTAACGAAGTTAGTTTTTTTTTGTTTTATTGAGTAATAGCGTTAATAATATTTAGTGTTTTATTTGATTTTTTGTTGAGTATTAATTCATTTAGTGTGCATTCTATAGATTTTTTTGTTTGTTTTGTTTTGATTATTATTTAATGCCTAATTATTTACACTGAGGTGTATTAACGTAACTTTATTGAGTGTTTATCACGCTTTTATTTGACAAGCGTGTAGTGCGATTTTGAAGCCTGATTTCAGGTAGTTTGCTGAGTTGCTGTCCAGCACACCTGGGATTGATTGCGGATAGGTAAGCGTATGTTTTTTGTATGTTTAGACACGCTATGTACTCGTTATTTTGACTACCAAACATTCTGGCGCTCAAAACCGAACTGATTACGTCTTCATCCCCTATTTTGACTTACGTACGATTTACTATTCTGGTTGTGCAAAATTTTTCAACATCTGACCTACACCCATACGCTGGCTAGTCGGGGCAAAAAGGCCAATTTATCTGTAATCCCGTTCTACAACCCGTTTATACCGTTACAAACTGAAGTGAAAATTGAGGTAAATCCAGTTTCAAGAGTGAATCGGCGTAAGTATGTGATTGTGATTGATCGGCGGTTCATGATGGGATTCGTTTCAAAACCTTAAGGCTTATTTCGCACCATATTAAAATGTTTTGTTAACAGTTCTCTTTATGACTCATCGGATTTCATTAATTTTTGTGCTGTATATAAAAATCAAGTGCCGGAAGGGATTTATGGCATTATTTTAAAAAAAATTGTTTAAATAAAAAGTTAACAATTTTTCTTGTAAAAAAAATTTTTCCCAACCATCAGTCCCTTAAATGATTTTTTTTGTAATTTTTTTCTAAATAACTTATTTATATATTGTTAATAATAACCTAGAAAAATTAACAAAACGATGTTAGTAAAATTTAAACTCTCCACCGAAGGTATATCATGAAAAGTGTTACGAATAGAACCCGGTTGGAGCTTATGACTCCGACCTCGACTTCTCGGAACATGTGCACTTTTAGAAACTACCGGAAGTGGCGAATGTTTACATATACCATGTCGACATTTATGAGATATTCGAGTTTACACAAATCTTTTTCTACCAAAAGTAGTTTTTAATATATTTACAAGATAAACTAAAAACAGAATTGCAAGTAATTTATTCAGGGAGCAACTAAAAAGAATGGTGGTTAGAACTACTTTCATAGTTGATTAAAAACTGTTTAATAATTATTGTACAGTCCCATGACTCATTATAATTGATTAATATATAAAAAATAATTTTTACTTTAATAATAAATTGAATTCTTTATTGTGAGTACTAGGGATGTGTAACTTTTTGTTTTGTTTCTGCAGACAACACTGCCAAAGTAAATAGTAACTTGGATAAATATGAATCGTTATTTTTGCCTTCATTTCATTTACAGTACACTTATTTTTCTACCAAAAAGATTTTCGTTCGACCGAACTGTGTATAATCCTCAATGGGTTATTTTGTATCATTATTTTATATTTCCAGATAGAACGTGATGAGGAATTTTGGGAAAGTATGGTGCCAATATTGTCTAATTTTTATTTAGAAGCCATGTTGCCGGATATTTTAAAAAATAAATAATTTTATATTTTTACTGGTTTTCTCAATAAATGAACACAAACCACTTGCCGGCTTTTTTGACTTTCCTTTTCAGTATTCTTACTGTAATAATCAAACAGTGCCGTCCTCTTCGATTTTAATTCTTTGTCTGCCGATCGAAAGGCCTTAAAGTCAACGCTATAGCGGCGATTTCACCCCAAATCGAATCTGGATCCACTCCAAATACTTTTTCCACATTTGGACAGGAACAGAGCGAGTTACTGACCTGGGTGTTATGAAGCTTTACGTTTTGACAGTAGTTTGTTTAATTCTTAGGTATGTTATATTACATTGACGTGATGAAACTTTATTAAAAACAGTATAGCCTAAATAAGAACCTTGACATTATTAAATCACTAAAATTAAACAATACTGGAACTGACGTTATGTATCTGTAGGTTATGAAACGTCATTGACTCATGCAACCTTGCCCAAGAATGTAGTAATAGATAGGGTAGATAGAACAGCATACAATATAACTAAAATTTAGAGGTTGTGAGATGAGTGGCAATATTAGAGAAAAAAGAAAGTACAAATAATGATAAATTATGTATGCGTGGGGTACGAAATGTTCCCCCTTGGTACTCTAAAGGTTAAAAAATATAAATTTATTCATGATTATTTTGCTTATAATATAATTTAACCAAAATAACTGCGATTACAATTTTGTTATTCTTTCGATCTCCATCCGGGCGCATCCCAACAAATTTAAATTTAAATTTTACCTGAATTGTATGAAGTAGGAGATTATTAAAAGGTTCAAGCTCTGCCACAACTTATATTTTTACGGCGAGTTCCTTTATAAACTATCAAATGCCTACACAAACCGGCAAGTCTCTAAAACAAGTGTTTGATGAAAGTTAGTATTTATTGGTTTCATTGTACTTATTACTGTGGTGTTTTAAACAAGTGGGCATTTTAATGTAGATGTAAAATGTTTTTGACAAAGATGAAAATATTACCTAGTGGCAGAGTTCGAACATCAAATTATGATTACCGGATGTCTGTGGCAGACTTCGGAAACCCGCCTCCATCCTTTAATATTTACATATGTTTTTGTTATGTTAATCTAGATATATTAAATGAATGTAAAAAAAAATCTATATCACTATTACAAATATTATCATTTATGTTATAAAACGGCGTAATACGATATCAGTGTGAATATGAGTAATCAAACCTCACAGGTTTTATTACAATCACAAATTTTATCTATTGTGTTAGTTAAGTAAACAACTAATTATCATATTAATTTTAAACTGTTTGGTTTTTCTTATCTATCTTTAATGATTTTTGGGAAAAATTCTTTTTCTGCTCGTGCATGCTTTTATATTGTTCTAAAAAATTTCATTATCAATTTCCGTGAAAAATCCTGGTATTCTTTCCTGCTGTACTGATAATCGGTACAGATAGGTATGTTACAAATAATATATTTCAAAATTACCATATTATACAATAGTAGTTTACATGGCGTGTTGGAGCAACAAGTTGTTTTTAAATTATTTAAATAGTAGATTAAAAACATTTTGTTCAGTTAATTTCGTTGGCATTTTTATTACAATTAATTGATAATCTATTTATAAATGCGGAAGAGCCATCATTGACGTAATGTCGTTTAACATTATTTGTGTGATATACTTGTTTCGTACGTTTTTCTTTTTTATTACGTGTTCTTATTTCCTGTCTTGATTAGATAGTAATCAAATTTGTTGAAAACTACAGGTTGATTATAAACAGCGTAAAGGACTTCATTAATTATGAAATACCAACAATATTTTATTATGCAATCTAAACATAACCTAAATATGGTTTTGGGACTAAAGTTGAGACTAAAAGAATTTCACTATAAAATTATAGTTAATAAATAATTACTATTTGCCCCATTTTTAATTTTTCTCCTGACATTGAGCAAGATTTGGCACCAATCCTGCGGGAGTGCTATGGCTAACAATAATATTCAAAGTTACGATTATACATCGGATAACTAGTGAATAAACTGTAATTATTTGCTTCTTATTGTAATACTAAAGCACAAGAATGTTAATAACTGTACTACACATTTTATTTCACAGTTATAAATTCAAAGTATGTTAAATTGATGGATCTCAGCAAAACATGGAGCGAAAAACAGTTTTCACCTAAATCGTTAAGGTTTACTTTACATTTATTGGCCAGCGATTTATTTCATAATGGACTCTATTAGTGTGACGTCAAAATCGAGCGCGAAATTCGAACTGCAGGACTAACCTGTTTTACAGTCGAATATATTGATCCATAAGAACATATGCAATACGGATCACTTTTTCATGGGTTATCTTTGGCAGCTTCTACTGACCATATACGAATTAAATAAGCAATGCCTCTCTCAGATATCGATACTTCGATCTCTTATCTTTGAAACAAAAGAATAAGCGTTTAATAAAATACCGCAATCTTTCTATAATTCAAAATTAAAAATGTGTTCACAAATTTAAGGAAGTCCTACGTTTTGCGGTTGGCACTTCTGAATGTTTGAAATTCGCGATACGATTCGAAGTGAACTTGACCTACTTTATTCCTTGTGCTTTTTACCTGTAGTTGATATTTGTTCTGTTTTACGTTTTTTTGTACTTAGAGTCTAGTTTTTGGTTAATTTATAGTAGTTATATTTAGCGTTAGGTTTCTTTTATTATTATAAGGTGTTGGTTTGTTAGATTTGTTAAATTTAGTAATAATAATATCAGTAAGTTAGGTTAAAATAGTCGTTAATAATCCTTTATTACTAATTTTCTATAACTTCTAACTTCATTTTCTTTATAATCTATAATAATTTATTTTTTTAATTGTATACTTTATTTAACTCTAAGTTTGTTTGCTTAACCATATCCTTTATAATCATCCTCCTAATCACATTTCCAACATCGGATTCTGCTTTGTTTATAAGGTAAGGAAATAAGATGCAGTACTAAAAATCTCTTCTAATACTGTATTTGTTAGATGGGTTTGTGCTTTGCGCCCGATTGTAGTCACACCCACAAGAATGGTTGTAAAATGTTTACCTTTCCAAAAGATGAAAATCTAAAGAAAAAGTGGGAAAATTTGCTACGGTAAGGATACTATGGAAGGTATCGATTGATTACAATCATTTTTTTATTGCAGAAGAGTAGACCGTCAACCCAACAGATTTTCTGTAGTCTGTTCATGCCATTTTGTAGATAAGAGTAGAGAAAATCTTCCCAGTTTGTATAAACGAAATAATTTCCACTTTTCACCACCTGCTGCAGAAATTAGAAAAAGGCAAAAACATATTGCACTGTAAGTACCTTATTACTAATAAAATTACTCTGATAGTAAGAGATTGTTTCGGTAACAAGCAAATTTATTCGCTGTGATTTATTTCAGAAATCAGAACACTCCAGTGGCCGGACCGTCAAAGGTGACTGAATGCACCGCCGGTGAATCCTTGGCAGGCAGTTCAAGTGTTGAGAGAAGTACTGTACTTCTAGAGTCAGAAGCGTATTTTCAGAGGAAAGATATTGCTGATTTGCAATCTAAAATTGCAAATGTTTCATTGGTTTTTGGTTACCACACTATTACAGAAGACAATAAACTTGTTGCCTTATGTACTGGTCTATCTGATGCTACAGTACTGAAATCGCTCTGTAATTACATATGCAACTTGAAAATTAGGTATTATTACGGATGGACAGTAGAGAAATTGTGCAAAGATGATCAATTGCTTCTCACTCTAATGAAGTTAAAATTAGATTTAATGCAGGCGGATTTGGCAGTGAGGTTTGGTGTATCACAGAGTACTGTATCTAACATCATCCTCACATGGATACATGTCCTCAAGGAGTGTCTGTATGATAAAATAATGGCAAAGTCTCTACCGACGACTGGAAAGATCAAGACCTGTCTACCATCTGCTTTTGCTACATTTACCAACTGCCGTATTATAATAGACTGCATCGAAATTTATACTGTTGTAGCTGGTCAGTTGGATAAGCAGAAACAGACCTACAGTAACTATAAACATAGGAACACTTTAAAAGCTTTGGTCGGCGTTGCTCCCAATGGAGTAATTATATTTGTAAGTGATTTATATGGGGGCAATACATCAGACAAAGAAGTTGTTAGAAGCAGTGGACTGTTGGAGTTGTTACAAGCGGGTGATTTAATCTTGGCAGATAAAGGATTTTTAATATCGGACTTGTTGCCTCCTGGTGTTGCTTTAAATATTCCACCATTCCTAGTAAATAAACAATTTACTGTAGAAGAAGTAAAACAAACAATGGCCATAGCAAGGGTAAGGATTCACGTAGAGAGGGCAATTCGTAGGATAAAAATTTACAAAGTTTTAAAGTTAATTCCTACAACTCTACGACCCTATAGTAGTGAAATTTTTAAAGTATGTGCGTGTTTAGCTAACATGAACTACCCTCTTATTAAAGAAGTGGAGGAACAATATAATTTAGAATAAAATGTTAATTATTTATACTTGTTAGAATTTCACAATAAACTGGATTAAACTTGATTAATCGTTTGTTCATTATTAACAAGAGTATACATTACAGTACAAATAGTAACATTATTACAACAAATGTGTTAAAAGATGCAACATTGGTGTTGAATATTATGTATTGTTTTAGATGAATATATATTTACAATATTGACCGTCGTATATAACATTATTCATGAGCATTGCAATATCTTGATTCTACTACTCATTACTGTATCGGTAATATAAACAAGATTTCTTAAGATATGTAGAATGAAATTCATTGCAAACTAACAAATTACTTGCTTTTATTTTATTCTGTTACGTATTTAACATAATGATTATAATAAAACTTTAATAATTTAGAAATATTATTTTTCCAATCAATATCTTTTTCAATTTTTACAGTAATAAAATCTACTGTTGACCAAACACATAGATAACACATTTCCCTGTTTAAAATATACAACTGCCCCTGAATTTGGTCATAATAATCATGCTTTTGATTAACAATAAAATGATTATCTAAATATTTTAAGATATAAGTATTATTGTTACTTAAAACATTTTTAAAATAACAATTTTTATATTTAAATGGACATTTAATTTCTATTATGCCATTCTCCCCAATTAATCCATCTGGACTAGCTCCAACGACGCCCTCTTTAGTAAACCATATTCCTGTAGGAACAACTTTAATATTAAATTGTTCTTCAAATTGACGAACAGCATTAATTTCATTTTGTCTTCCCCATTGAATTTGCTTTACTCCGTCTAAGTTATATGATCCTAAAATGAAGGAATTGTAATAAAATTATAAAACTATATCACAAATATACCTGTAAGGGTTTTGAAAAGAGATGGAGGAATCGGTTTTATCCACTGCTTTAATTACTCTCCCAAAATTGCTAGCAGTTAACCCATGTTAACGGATTGCCATGTTGTCCCACAGTTAAATTTGCAATGCTCAATATATCTTCTTCCTTTAAGGCTAACTTTTCTTGCAAGTATTTAGTTTTATTGGTGGTTTTGGTATACTCGTCACAAAATATTATTGATTCTATATTAACAACAACATCTTCAGTGTCTTCTTTTGAGTTAGCAAGCAGCCATCCCATACCAGTACGGCTACACTTCTTTAAATCTTGATAAAATGTTTGTATTCGTTCCTCAGAAATGTCTTCGTCCACAGCGGAATAGCTTAATGAAGCAGATGGTTTAGGAAACAAATCGGTAACCTTTTTGTTGTCGCTATCTTTTGCAGTCTTTACCCAAGAACACGCAATACTAGTGGTAGAAATATTGTAGTGCACAAATAGCGCCACTGCTGCCATGTGGTAACATAAGTATAAGCCACGTGGACAAGTACACATGCTCTCCAATATTCCATCTTTAGTTAGAATAAGCTACAAGTATGACATTAGTTCTAAATAACTTCGACAGAATTTGTTTCAAACCTCAACTTTGTACAGTTGTTTCTTCATGCTAGCAAAAACTTCACCCTTCACAGTTGAAAGTTCCTCAATGAACTGCACCTTCTGCACATTACCACTGTTGAACGCATTTTCACCCTTCTGAATGGTTCGCTTTTCCTCAAAGTAAGCGAAAATGGTAGCAATCGAAATAATTGGTTTGCGAGACATCTAAAAAACATATTTAACCAACAATATTTCGTTTCATTTTCTTACCTTTTTAGTGAACAAAGCAAAAGACAAATTTTCAGAGAGGATTAGAGAAAGGATTATGTATTATGAAGGATATTGTTAAGCAAACAAATTCAGAGTTAAATAAAGTATACAATTAAAAAAAGAAATTATAGATTATAAAGAAAATGAAGTTAGAAGTTATAGAAAATTAGTAATAAAGGATTATTAACGACTATTCTAACCTAAATTACTGATATTATTATTACTAAATTAAACAAATCTAACAAACCAACACCGTATAATAATAAAAGAAACTTAACGCTAAATATAACTCCTACAAATTAGCCAAAAACTAGACTCTAAGTACAAAAAAAAACGTAAAACAAAGCAAATATCAACTACAGGTAAAAAGCACAAGGAATAAAGTAGGTCAAGTTCACTTTGAATCGTATCGCGCATTACAAACATTCAGAAGTGCCAACCGCAAAACGTAGGACTTCCTTAAATTTGTGGATACATTTTTAATTTTGAATTGTAGAAAGATTACGGTATTTTATTAAACGCTTATTCTTTTGTTTCAAAGGTAAGAGATCGAAGTATCGATATCTGAGAGAGGCATTGCTTATTTAATTCTTATAGGGTCAGTAGAAGCTGCCAAAGATAACCCATGAAAAAGTGATCCGTATTGCATATGTTCTTAGGGATTAATATATTCGACTGTAAAACAAGTTAGTCCTGCGTTTCGAATTTCGCGCTCGATTTTGACGTAATCACTAATAGAGTCCATTGTGAAAATGTAAACTTTCACTATTATTACCCTTAATTAAAATACTCTTAATTTTTTTGGGTTTTTCTAATGGTGCATTTTTATATTTATATTTTACATAAATCTATACTTTTCGTTAACAATTACAGTTATCGTCGTCAGTAGTGGTAATTCTTTGAGTTGTTTAAGATGTTAGATAGCTGACACACACTGATGCATTCCTTCATAAATTATCAAACCACCACCCACGGTAAAAAATTGGTGTAATTAAATCTTTAGTTGATCGAGCAAAACGAATTTGTGATCCTGAACTTTTGAAAGATGACTATAAGTATTTAATAAGATCACTACAAGCTAATCGATATTCACTTAAAAAGATTAATAATGTTATTACATCTGTTAGACATAACCATAAAGAAAAACTAGTGTTTAAGGTTGGTACTGCTTTTCTTCCCTTTATAACTAATGACTAATAGAATTGACAAAATCCTAGTTAATCGTGGCATTAGGACTGTTGTTAAACCTACAAGAAAAAATATCTGGCGTGGAACGACCTTCCAAACTACAAAATGGAAATTAAAAGAATAGTTGATTATTACATTAGAAGTAGAGCTCGTGTGAGCGAAAAAAAGTTCAACTTCTGCACCGAATGTAACAGTGGCGTAGCAAGACCTTTGTGGGTCTGTGTGCCACTGGGATTTAGGGGCCCCTCCTTACTCCTTGTTTATTCAAAATTTTAATGTTCTTTTGACTCATTTTAAGTTCTAAATGTCATTTTAATTTTTCTAATTTGTATCTGTTTGTGCCTTATTCGAAAAAATCTTTCAAATAAAAGTTTGTTTTATTTTTATGATAATCAAAATTAATCAAAATCATTTTTTTTGTTAAATTCAATCTGTATTTTCAAAATCAATAAATTAAAGTGAAATGCCCAAAGAAGCAACTTGCCAGGAAATATATACAGGGTGTTTCGCATAAAAACCGACACAGAGCAGGAGCATGTAGAGGAGCCTAAAATATGATGAGAAGTTATAAGCGTTCAAAGTTGGATCTTAAGTTTTTAAAAAGCTCAATATCTCAGTAATACATTAAGTTATAAAAACCTAATTTCGTATACGTTGTGGGTGTACCAAGAGTATTAATCGGTAGTAAGTAGAGATCAATTGTAGCATTTGAAAGGGTTGATGAGGGTTGATGCTCCACTAAAATTTAACAGACCGTTTTAACCCGTTGGCGGATTTAATACATTATTACTTCATTTCATAAGTAATTCAATTCTAAAACTTTTTTTACTCTTGTTATTTTTTAAAAAACTTAGTCGTTTTCATACAAAAAGCGAATAACTGAAGACATGTTGTACTTCATTAATTTTACACAAAATCATCAAACAATTGTAAATAAAAATAATAATAATTAAATAGAAAAACACATAAACAATAGAAAACAGATTTGATAATGATAATTTATAAAAATTGTTGAAAATGGCCACCGTTTTCTCTCAGGCATAAATTTATTCTTCGTCGAAAATTGAAGTCTACTTTTTCTAATAACTCATGATTATTTTGTATTATGTTACATTTGTTCGTAATACGATTCCACAATTCTTCCCGGGACGCAATTGGAGAAGAATACACAAGTTGATTTATCATTCCCCAAAGAAAGTAGTCACATTTGTTTAGGTCTGGGGACCGTGGGGGCCAAACATGTGGGCAATTATTTCCACGTCCTATCCATCTGTTTGGATAATGGTGATTTAAAAAGTCTCTAACTAAATTAATAAAATGAGGCGGTGCTCCATCACGCATAAACCAGTGTTCTAGTCTCAGTTGCAAGCAAATCCGGAAAAGTATTTTGGAGAAATTCAAATAATTTTGGCCATTTAGTGTATGTGGTAAAATAACCGGACCAATTAGATATCGGTCAATAATGCCGATCCAAACATTTATTTTAAACTCGCGTTGGAAATGTTGAGCAATTACTGAATGGGGGTTTACGTCGGATTACTCATGATAATTATGCTGGTTTGTAATGCCTCTGCGAGTGAAACAAGCCTCATCAGTAAAGAGAATTTTTTTTTTTTGAAAACCAATCTCTTGACGTAAAATAAACTGACAGAAAGTCACTCGCTTAATCAAATCCTCCGGGAACAATCTTGTACTTTCTGAACATGATATGGGTGTAGTAGATTACGTCTGAGAATTCGGTGTACAGAACTTTGCGATATTCCAGTTTGTCGAGATAAATTTCTTGTACTAATACCTGCTTAATCTTCAACTGTATCAAAATAAGTTCTTCGTCTTGTACCCTAATTGCAATAGCACGCTCTCGAGTACAACTGGTAAACCTGCCTGTTTCTCGTGCCCGTCTTTCAATATTGGAAAATGTTTCTCTGTGGGGGATCACACGATTAGGATATCTTCTCCGATATTCTTCAACACCCCTTCTGCAGTTTCCTTCACAGAAACCTAGCACTAACAACATGTCAACTTGTTCGCTAAATGAAAACTTTCCAGTCATTTTCAAATGAACCTGTAAGCTATTACTAAAATTAAATAACTTGACATTTGATTGTCAAGTTTTAAGGTACCATTTCATTACCAACTACTGAATTTTTTGAGTAAAATTAATGAAGTACAACATGTCTTTAGTTATTCGCTTTTTGTATGAAAACGAGAAAGTTTTTTAAAAAATAACAAGAGTAAAAAAAGTTTTAGAATTTAATTACTTATAAAATGAAGTAATAATGTATTAAATCCGCCAACGGGTTAAAACGGACTGTTAAATTTTAGGGGAGCATCAACCCTCATCAACCCTTTCAAATGCTACAATTGATCTCTACTTACTACCGATTAATACTCTTGGTACACCCACAATGTATACCAAATTTGGTTTTTATAACTTAATGTATGTTTTTTAGAAATTTCAGATCCAACTTTGAACGCTTAAAACTTCTAAGGGGTACAACTTGTCATATAGATAAGTTGCGTTAAATCATCATATTTTAGGCTCCTCTACATGCTCCTGCTCTGTGTCGGTTCTTATGCGAAACACCCTGTATGTACGTACCTAATAATTATAATTTGTGTGTTCCATGATCTAATTGTCTTTTATCTAGATTTAGAAATAGGAGGTCCCAAATTGTTCAATATATTGTATTAATTCTTTTTTAAATGTAAAAAACGAAACAGAACAGAGGCGATTAAGTTTCGGATCTCGGATTTACCTTCACTGGACATAATGATGTAAAAAGGAACAGATTAATTCAAGTGTACGTTTTAATAAAGTTCAGATTGTACGTTCTATTTAGATGTAGATCGTTTTGTCGCCATAAAGCCGCTGCCGTAAGCGGTAATATTGCCGCTGCAGTATGTTCTGAGCATCTGAGCCTAGCGACACAAGTCTGAACAAGTCTGAATTATCCGTAGACAACGGTCTTTTCTTGATTTCATTTATTTCAACTCTTACCCTGATTGCGAACGATTCCTATCCTATTAACATACATATTATCAATTTATATAATTTGTATTGTTAATATTTAGTTTAAAGTTTACCTGAAGCTTGAGTGCAATTGTTTTAAAAATACATTAGAATTTTCATTTGTGCTAATTTATCATAAGGTAAGTTTAAAAAGATATTTTTTTATGTTTTAATACATGTGTAATATAGTATATACTTATAAGGATAAATATGCCGAAACATCAGAGCGGGGCGGCAAAAAGAAAGAAAAAAGAAGAAGCGAAAAAGGGAATAAATAAACTGCCTAAACTTGATGGCTTTTTTAAACAATCGACGGCAGAATCGTCTCCTCCAGTTCCTTCTACTAGCTTATTATTAAATTTGGAAGCAGAAGATGACACAGGATCTGAACAAGTGACAGAGGGCGACGAAGTGGAAACAAAATCATCAGAACAAGTTGTAGAAAATGTTGATCTAAATCATAGCGCAATAAGTATGCAAGGTAATGTCTATTTATCAGACAAATTTAATTTTCCTGATCCATTAAAAACTGAAAATAAACGGTTTATAATTGAAAATGGTCCCCGTCAACCAATGGGTCATTTTCAAAAAAAAATGAAGAAGGTCGTTCTTTTAACATTTGTTATTATAATAAAATTAATAAAACAGGGATGGCCATTTCGAGAAATTGGTTGTTATTCAATAAAATTAAATGTTGCTTATTGTGAACCGTGTTGGCTATTTAATAAAAATTTCAAAAATGAGTGTTGGATTACCGGCTTTAGCGATTGGCATTATCTTTCGCAAAGCATGGTGAGACACGAAACTTCAGCTGCTCATTTTCAATCGTGTCAAACAATGGTTTTGTGGAAGCGAAATGATTTAGTAGATAAAAATTTAGAAGAAACCACACAGAAAGATATAAGTATGTGGGTACAAATTTTAGATAGGATAATTAATGTAACTTTAACTTTGGCAACGAGTAATTTAGCATTTAGAAGACATTTTGATTCTTTAAACGCTGTAGTCAGTTCAGAAAATTTCTTAAATATTATTAAACTTTTTGCAAAATATGACCCAATTTTAAATAATTTAATTAGTGATAAGAGTCGCAAAATAAAATATCTAAGCCCCCAAATACAACATGAAATTATTAATCTATTGGGTAATGAAGTAAAAAAAATATTATAAAGGACATTAAAAATTCTCCATTTTTTCTGTCATAATCGATAGCACTCAAGATATAAGTAAAGTTGACCAGTTAGCTGTCCTAATTCGCTATGTTCAAATAAATGAAAATGCTGGATTCCAAATACACGAAGCATTTATCGAATTTATAAAAATAGAAGACCAAAAACTTTGCAAAATGTTTTATTAAAATTTGTTTGAGGAAAATAAACTTGATATTTCAAAGTTGCGGGGACAAGCTTACGATGGTGCAGCAAATATGAAAGGTGCTTATAATGGACTTCAGAAAAGAATTCTTAATATTGCACTAAACGCATTATATATTCACTGTTGCGCTCATAATTTAAATTTGGTGCTTAATGATGCAGTGTGCAATGTTATAGAAGTTTTTTTTTTGATTGTGTAGAAAATGTTTATACATTCTTTGCTAATAGTATTAAAAGGTGGGCTTTATTAATGTCTAAGACAGAAAGTAAAAAATTTACACCGAAAAGATTAAATCCAACTCGCTGGTCTTTCAGAAACGATGCTTTGTTTGCTCTTAAATTTAATTTTTGTGAATATAATTCGGACACTAACAGAAATAATACTTACTGGCAATAACGTAAGTGAAAAGAATGATGCAATAAATTTAAAAAAGAAAATGGAACGATTTGAAACGATATTCCACATTGTCATGCAAAGCGAATTATTAACATCAAGTAATGCTGCTTCTAAATTATTGCAAACTAAAAATTTTGATTTACAAAAAGCATTCATTATTTTCAATACAGCATATAACAATGTCATTACTCTCAGAAACAATTTTTTAAATTGCAAAATTAATTCTGAGCTTTTAGCAAAAAAATGGAAAATAGAGCCTATATTTGAAAATAGACGTGTTCGAAAAATAAAAACCATTTTGATGAACTTTGTGAAGATTTTCGATTTAACAGTTCAGAAGATAATTTTAGGATAAACGTTTTTAACGCCACGTTAGATATTATAATTGCACAATTAAAAGATACATTTTCAAGTTTTACGGAAATAAATAAATTATTTGGAGTAATTTTCTCAGAAAATTTAAAACAATTATCTGATGATGAAATAATTGATTTATGCCAACATTTACTAGGCAAATATACTGACGATTCAACCGCAGATTTTAAGGCACAGATCCTATATTTCAGGAAAACCTCTAAAAACAGTTAGAAAATATTAATTCGTTATTTGAATTAGGAGAATTAATATTTACAGAATATTGTATTCTTAGTTCGGAATTTCCGGAACTTTGTACCGCTCTTATTTTGTTCTTAACATTCCCCGTATCAACTTCTAGCGCCGAAAGTTCATTTTCAAAATTAAAACTTATTAAAACATATTTAAGAAACTCTATGGCGGGCGGGGGGGCTTATCAAATTTGGCGATTGTGAGTGTTGAAAATGAAAGAGCACGTAAATTAAATTTAAGTGAAATAATTAGCATCTTTGCTTCAATGAAAGCAAGAAAAGTTAAGTTTAGTTAATGTAAATGAACTATGTTTGTAAAGCTAAACTTTATATTTGATTTGTACTGTATGTTTTTGTGTTTGTAAACTTAAAAGAATCTAAGAAAATGTATTTAACTTACTATAATAAATTAATTAATTAGTTTATTTATATAAATTTATTTATATAATAAATGTATTTAATCCTATGAATGGTATTTTTTTTCCTTTTCTGTGTCCTTTATTTATCACAAAAAAATTAAAATAAACAAATAAAAATGATAAGTATTAAATAAGGCCCCATTGGCACTTTGTCTCGTGAGTCCCTCTAGCTCATGGGCCCGTGTGCATTGCACTCCTGGAATGTAATATACTATTTTTTCTACAGGCATAATCTGCATTGATTGATTAATTGCATTAGGCAATGATAAAGCCTATATCAAATTATGTGTTAGTAAATGACATGTCAAAATAAAATGGAAACAACCAAAAGATATGAATTTAATTTATTTCTGTTTAATATTGAAGGTGCAATTTCATCCATTTGATATACCTTAAAATCATTGGATGTTACGTTACTAGGACAATGTATTCATGAGTGTAGTACGTACATATCTTCTGAGATAGTCACGCAAGCCTACTTACTATCAAAGTAAAAAGTTTAGTCACCTGACCTTAACGTTTCTATTTCGAAAACTATTAGGCCGATTTTAATCAAACAACTTGCATCATAATCGATATTTATTTCTGTTTGTGTGAAGGTGATCTGATATTTGGTTAAGTACTAGAGCGAAATATATTCGAGAAAACACCATTTTTCACCACTCTTCACGCAAGACCAATCTTTATGAATTAATAATTAAAATACTAATTAATGGTTTGCTTTAATTTTTAGGTAGAGTACACCTTTGCTTAGAGGTCGATACTGATTTCAACACTTTCTATTATTTAAAAACCGTGTAATAAAGGACAAATGTCACGCTTGTTAACTCCCTTATTCTAAGCGTTATACGCAATATTTTTACAGGATGTTGTACATTAAAACCAATAAATACGGAAAGATCGATTTTTTCTTAATTTATATCATTGCCAACCAAGGGATAGAATTGAATATTTCATTGAACAAGGATAACTTCTAACTGCTCGCAGAGGTAACAGGGGAACTGAATTCAACACGCGACCTTGTGTCTTCGCTACTGAGAAATCGCAATTTACATAGTGCTGTAAAATGGTTTCCTGTATTAATGCATGCATTTTTAAGTAGGAACGTAATATTAAAATTGCAATAAAAGGCGAAATTTTTAGATCTCGAAAACTATTTTTTTCAAATTACATAATAAATACATTTGTATACAATCATCTTCTTTACCGTCCTCAATATCCTGAAAATCGTTATCATCATTATTGTCGTCGCCAAAATTTATAACTAAACGGTTCAATGCCGACGTCTATTAAATTTTCCTTTTCTCGGCACATATCTTCGATTTTCTTGGTATGATCGACACAATTACTCCAAACGATAATTGGCACAGTTTGTAATGTTAACTTGCAAAGTTCCAAAACGTTCTTTATTTGGAACGTTGTGTTTGCCTTTGCAACTCTATTTTTGATGTAACCCCATATCAATTCAATTGGATTAAATTCACAGTGGGTACTGGAAGCCATAACATTTTAACATTGCCCCTCGTAATTCTTCGACCACGTCTTCAAGCAAATATTGTTTTTTATAATTGTACATACGAGATCATTCTAAAAGTGAATCCCTCGTCATTTCGTTAAATGAATTGAATTGCTCTGGTAACGGAACTTTTCGTTTGTTCAGCCATTCAATTAGATTTTGTTTTCTCCAGGCGATTGTTGCATTTCTAAAATCTGGATCTATCATTGTGTGGTACGGTGTTTGATCTAGCACAATCGCTTCAGTTGCAACACATATCGTAACCATTCTTCATAATGCTGTTTATTCATTTCGTCATGGTAATCAGCCGAACTTTTTTTTTTCAACAAAGCATTTGGTATAACCTGGTACAAAGCCATTTTCGTTGCCAATATCCAATATAATCAGTCTTAGTCCAGATCCAAAAGGTCGCTTGGTTCACCATCTGAATCCGTTTATTTCTTAAATTGTCCCTCGGTATTGATCAAAACTCACGCGGTTTTCTGGGATAACAAATCCCACCCAACCAAATTTTCTTGAATGGTTTGAGCTGCACCATGTTTCGTCAGTAAAGAAATATTCCATCCCGTTTCTCTGTACCTTTTAATCGAATATAAATATTCCGCTCTTTTAGCACCTATTGTAGTAGCTTCCATCAAGATTGACCTGTTCTCTAATTTTTTATAAGTAAAATTCCTTTTAATTTGGTGATACATACTTGTGGAAAATCCGGACACTCGACTTGTTTCGTCCCAAATTTGTTATTTAATTTTATGATCGAAATTGAAGGCATTCCTTCGATAGGATTGTACGGGACCTCCGTTAAATTACTATGTGTTCGTACGCATTATTAAAAATTTCAACCCGCTTATTACCAAACCGCTGTTAAATTGTGGAGTTTATTGAAGGAAACTTCAGTGAAATAGGCGGCCGGTGAGGAGTTTGAGTGAGCAGAATAAGGTAGGACTTCATTTCTAACGTTTTCCTTTTTATTTAATGTTATGTTATTAATCAGAAATACATTCTTAACTGAAGCCATAATTTTTTTCCTAACCGAAACAAAACATTTTGGTCCTTCGAGCCTGATCTAGCGATCTGGATTAATTAAGAATTAATTTTCAATTTTTTCTCGATTTTATAATACAAATTTTACAATAGTTATAATTTTAAATTCATACATTTCAATAAAAATAAATTTCTATGTTAAATATTCATATTTATTCTTTATCGCGTATCACCTGCCTAATTTTTGTGCTAACTTGTTATCATATATATATATATATATATATATATATATATATATATATATATATATATATATATATATATATATTCATATATACCAGGCTTTATATTCAGATTTATATTTTCCATAAATATAATTATTGTTTATTTCGAACAGCTAATTGCAATTGTTTGTTTTGGATTTATGATGCAACGCTTTCTTCATAATAAATTTCCACATTCACTACTTATCACATTATTTCCTGGTGTTTTCTCGTGAGTTTTCCCGCTGTTTCTTCTATTTATATTCCAGTATACCTTCCTTGGGTTCTGGGTGAGTATTAGCTAACATTTTTTGCAAATTGCTATATTTTTTGGAATATTTAAGTAATTCCCTTTCTTTCTATATCTTGGTTATATTTGTTCAGTTATTAATTTCTTAATATACTTTGTATAATGACTGATAAACTTAAACGCTACAAGTCGTTACGACAAACTGAGGTTAATCGTTTACATGAACTTTTTAAGGCTGCCAATACAGCGCACAATAATGCCGAGCTTCAGGATTTATTTAAAATTCAATATGAAGATATTGATACAATCAAAAACGATTTTTTTTTAACTTGATAACTCTGTTATTGGCATTGTTTCGGATGACGATGATGTGTATGTTGTTCGCAAAGCTTTCGAGAAGGAGTTTTATCAAATTAAAGCTATTCATTTTAAGATAAATCCGTCTTCTCAATCTTAATTAAACACTTCTGTAGCGAGTCGGACTGAAACTACTCCATGGTAGTGTTGCTTTGCTACCAAAATTTTAGTTACCTGCCTTTTCCGGTGATATTTTAAAATTCCAAAGTTTTAAGGACATGTTCGATTCCATGGTACATGACTAACTCACTGCGTGATGTTCAAAAATATAATTGTTTGTTGGCAGCAGTTCTTGGTCAACCGCCTCAATGACCGCTTAGTTAAAAAATATTTAAAACCACATAAAATTGCTAATGTCCAGTGGAATGCTCTCGAGAGTGCCTCTTCGGCTAGCGCTAATAACCCTGCTGAGTTTCAGAATCTATTAAATACCTTTTCGCATCATTTGACGGAATTAGAAACTCTAGCACTTCCTGTGTTGGGTTGGGATTATGTTTTGGTACGAATGTTACTGAAACGTATCGATCCTCTTACCGCTTAAAATTTTGAAATTCAACGTGATAATACTAAGTTGCCTACATACCAAGAATTAGTTCAATATCTTGAAAATGTTTGCGATTCACTCTGTAATGTTGAAGATTCTTCGAATAAAAACCAGTTTACTTTTGAAAAACAAAGTGGTTATAAACAAACGACAAGTTTCTTTTCTAATTCCGCTGGGTCTCATAATACTCCAGAAACTTGTTCGTTATGTAAAAATAATCATACGATTTACAAATGTTCAGAATTTTTATCTAAGTCACCTAAAGATCGCTATATAAATTCGTTAAAATTAATCAATTTTGTGTTAATTCTTACAGTAACAGTCATGCATTTTAAAAATGTCAGTCTAAAAGTTTATGTCGTAAATGCAATCTTAAACACCACACTTTATTACATTTTGAAAATCGTTCTACCGATGCAACTATAAGTGATACTCAGTTGCCTGCAAGTGCACAAAACGCCCACGACGTGCCGTCCATTTCTACTGCAAACTTTTCTTCTCATATTTATGGTCAGTTAACTCCACAAACTTCTACTATTTTACTATCAATCGCTATTGTAGAGGTACTTGGTGGCTTTCGTAACTTTCAGAAAATCCGCATTTTACTGGACTCCGCTTCCCAAAGTCATTTTATTACGCAAGATCGTATTGATCGTTTGTCTCTTAGGCACGATTCCCTTAAGTTCTCAATTCAAGGTCTAGGACAGGTTAATACTGTTCAAAGTGATAAAGGTATTTCAACCACAAAATACGCCCTTTCAATAGGACCTACCTGCTTTTCGATGTTGATGCTATTGTTGTCAATAGTATAAGTGGACTTCTGCCCAACACTTATCTCCATAATAATTCCTCGTCTCATCTATCTAATTGCGCACTAGCTGATCCTAATTTTTACTATCCATCTCCTGTTGGCTGTTTGATAGGCGATAGTCTTTTTCCATTTGTATTAGAAAATGGAAAAATCATAGGTGAACCAAACGAATCGGTAGTTGTAAATACAGTTTTTGGATTCGTGCTTATGGGAAAAACTTCTTCAATTTCTAACATTTGTCAAAACTTCTTTTGTTCAGACGTACCGCTAGAAACAATTGTACAAATATTCTGGAAGGTTGAGAAAGTACCACAAGTCAACGTGTTGTCACCTCATGGTAAATTATATGATACAGTTTATTCGTCTACTACTTATCGTATTGAGAGAGGTCGATTTGTAGTCTGGTTACCGTTTCGCACTACGTTTCCTAGTTTTCCGGATAGTAGAAATATGGCAATGCGATAGTTTTTACATTTAGAACGCCGTCTTGTCAAAAATCCGTCATTATATCTCGAATATACTAAATTTATGAAAGATTGTTTAAATTCCGGTCATATGGGAACGAATTCACATCGCTCATACTCCGACTACTTTTTATTATATCCCTCATCACCGAAACAAAACACAAAACACGTCTGTCAATCTTTGATGGAATCTCGACTACGGTTGGAAACCTTTTTTCCATATAAAAATTTAATATTTGTCTTCGTATAACGCCCTTTAGATAAATCATCGATATCTACTTTCGGTCTACCACTTCTTGGCATCGTCCCTGATACTGTACCAGTACTACTTGCCTCTTCTTCAATTTCT
Organism: Vesta saturnalis; assembly: GCA_036346205.1. Lineage (NCBI taxonomy): Eukaryota > Metazoa > Arthropoda > Insecta > Coleoptera > Lampyridae > Vesta > Vesta saturnalis. The sequence continues at coordinate 874,887 of JARFJB010001795.1, forward strand.
ACCCTTACAACACTTCTTTCACTAATCCCCAAGCATTCCGCGGTGCGCTTTGTAGCTTGATTAAGAATAATTGCGTTTACGCCATTATTTTCCGCTTCGAAGAAAGCTTTTACCTTTAGAACACTCTGTTTAAACTTGGCGGACATATTCCTAGGTTTTTTTCTTTTTGCTAAGAAGCTGCTACGATATACGTATATACTCGTATACATATACTACAGTAATACTGTTCTGGGTTCGAACCTTTATATGGCCTCACTTAAATAATATTTGGCTCACTAACAAATAAAATATTGACTTAAATTAAAGGTGCAAGCATGTGTACAAATTTTTCATTCGCGCGCTATAGTACATGTGTGCCGCCTAGATTAAAAACGGTTAAAAAAGTTTACTTACTTCACGTAATGGGAATTAGTTATGTTTGCCTGTTTGAGCTATTTACAGGTAAATGAAAACAATTTGTTACAATTTCTTTTTGGTAATAGGTTCTGAATCTAACTACCCAATTCTTGAATGTTATTGATTTGCATTGGAAAATAAAATATTTATGAAGGTTTAAAGTCGAGCGTGTTAAAAATGATTCGATTTATAGTGCCTTTTTGTAAATAAAATTGAACAGTTTTAAAACTACCCCAATTAAACACTTAGAAGTCTTAGAATTTAAATATTTTAACAAAAATATATCAGTTGTTAAATAGCAAAAATTTTAGGCAAATCGCCCACACCAGTTTTATAAAATATGCCTTCAAAGTAAAGTGACTAAATTTTTTTATAGTAATCTTCGGTGCTATGCTTTTTTATCCTAGGAAACATTACTTCTACAATTGACCAATTGATCAAAGATTTGGCATTTCTACGTTAGGTAGCTAGATCAAGAATAGCATGATTCAATACCGCCTAAAGAAAAAGATATTGTTGAGTAAAAGTTGGGTGCTACCTATTGTCTGTCCCTATAAATAATGCCGAATATCTGCTAAACGACACAAGAAATAATTGAAAATAGAGCAGTTAACTTTCAATAAATTTACACTTAATTATGTACTATTATTTACTGTGAAATGTGTTTCTAGGTCTATGTTAAATGAATTCATTGTTTTAAACGATTGAAGAAGTTATTTGTATCTGTTTAAAATATTCCATCATTAACGATATAATTATGTATATGTGAGAAGATAATTATTATGATACATTGTAACTTGATGTGTTTATCTTAGACAAAACTGTACTACGGGATTATGATTATATGTGCTGTGCAGACTAAAATTACCTCTTTTGAGATCTAGTTATTATTGCGAAAAGGAAAATGCGCATATTTACAATTTTTTTTTAAAGAATGTGCACATGTCAAGTATATACAATATATATGCAGAAAATGCAAATAATATGTAGCATACGAAAATAGTATACTATTTTATAAGGAGCTAAAGTGACACTTTTTGTGGCGAATCTGTAGGTTTGACGGACGAACGTAGTGAGTCCGGCAAATACACATGAGTAACCAAATAATTAAAAAGTGGTTGGTGTAACAAAAACAATATATGCATTAAAAAAAAGAAATACTCACATGGAGATCTCGAGTTTACATTAGACTTAAATATATCAAATTAATTAATACTCTAAACTAAATAAAATAAATTGAAGTTACTTTTGTTACAAATTAATTAGCTGGTTCTTTTATGTACCAAATTCATAAAAAAAATTTAAGGATGGATGAATATTTCTTTGTGAGATGATAAATGCGAAGGAATGATTTTTTCCTTTTTTTTTATTAGGTGATGATGGAATGTCAGAAGGTTTATCTGGGTGGTAGTCAGTGGACGATGAGCGAAGGTCACGACATAGAGATGAGTTATACTCAGAGTACGAAAAAAAAGGCCTTGGAGAAGGAATAGATGTAATTTAAAATTATTAATAATTGGCTACTTACAAGTTGTTGGGTTGCCTTGCAATAAACAATTGTAAGATTAAATAAATATGTTTGCATCAACAAATATGCTCGTTTCTTTTTTTTTTATTCAGGCGTTAATAAACTAAAAGGTTATTAACGAAGGAATGTGGAAAATACTGTATAAAACATACTTACAAAAAAAGTTGTTTGGAATTATCGAGTTCTCATTAGGTCTAACAGCGCCGTTACCATGAAAATCCCAATTATGGATTTCTCTGGTCCTTATAGGGTAACAATAGCACTTATAGGTAACGGGTTGGAGGGTTAAATCCCAAATTTTGGAAAAAAGGTACAATAAACTAATTAATACCCCTAGAACTAGACTCATTATCAAAGAATTTTTAGGATCGTTTGATTTTTGAAGTCAATTTCATTGGTTGTTGGGTCGAACGACAAAGATGAAACTATAAGGAAGAAGAAGACGGATTCCAATGAGCGGGAAAATTATCGAAGATTTTGAGAATGTGGAAATAATGACGGAATTAATATAACAGTGGCGTAAATTTATTAAACATAGGTTAATACAAGCAAATATGGGTATAAATGTTAATAAGATGTAAAACGTAGTCAGAAAACACGATAAGATAAGTAAGGTTAATTAAAAGGCAGATACAAAAATATTACGTGTAATTACGTATTTATTTGGAAAAAACTGGATATTTTATTGATTAAAAGGCATATTTAGAAAAATGATTTATAATTCAAATGGTTATAAAGGTAGGGTATTAACAAAATGACAGATATTAAGAATATATTATAATTTTAGCGTGTATGTCAGGAGTTGAACCGAAGTAAGGGTGTGAAAGATTAAGGGAGAAACGAGTTGTAACAATGCAAACACCAGAAACTAACCTACAAACGTCCTCTCTCTATCGCTTGCTATCTCTTAATGGGCCGATTCATTGTTATTTAAAGCATTGATTTGGTTAACTAGGTGTTAATACAATCACGAGGCTTCAGAGATGCAAGGTCAGTTTTTCCGCAACAGTTGCTGTATCGTTAGGTTGCGGCAAATCACATTTTGTCGTAGAATTTCTTAAAAACATCATAACTACGATACAGCTTGTAAACAAAGTAATTTGGTTCAATAATGCGTAGCAACCATTATTTAAATATTTTCCGCTGGAGTTCCATCAAAGCTTTCCGCATATAAATCAGTTTGACGGTGTAAAACCTCTACTAAATAATTAATGACCTGATACGGATATCTTACAAAGGGCTATCATCGTAGAGGCCTAAGTATATTCTTCCTAACGGAAATTATGTTCCTCCAAGGATGCGGACAAAGAGACATCTCTCTCAACGCACATTGCATAATCTTGCTTAAGAATCCTCGAGGTTGGTTCCATATAAAACGTCTAACAAGATCGCATCGGAGAATCTAAAATTTTTAGAAGAATTTACAACGCTACCTTCAAACCTCACGGCTACTTATTGTTTGATTTAAAATAAAATACATTGGATGCCCTACGTTATATATCATCCATATTTGAATATAAACGGTTTTGTGTTTCGAAAAAAGGATTTCAGTAGTCAAGAAGATTACGTAACGGGAGATTGGAACAATTGATGCAGGTGAAGAAAAAATCCAATCCGCAGGCTGAATAGTACCAGCCGCAAGGACACAAGTTCGGAAAGTGTGAGATTCCATATAAAACGTCTAACAAGATCGCATCGGAGAATCTAAAATTTTTAGAAGAATTTACAACGCTACCTTCAAACCTCACGGCTACTTATTGTTTGATTTAAAATAAAATACATTGGATGCCCTACGTTATATATCATCCATATTTGAAGATAAACGGTTTTGTGTTTCGAAAAAAGGATTTCAGTAGTCAAGAAGATTACGTAACAGGAGATTGGAACAATTGATGCAGGTGAAGAAAAAATCCAATCCGCAGGCTGAATAGTACCAGCCGCAAGGACACAAGTTCGGAAAGTGTGAGGGTTACGTAAGAGATATTTGTGCTATCAAAAAATTAAAATTCAAGAAGACACAGGGGGTGCAGTGTAAAAGGCAAAGCAGATGTGTGTCTACTACACGGGCCAACAATGTGATTGCATTGAAACAGAGTTATTTTTTTGCATTAATATTATATTATTAATATTGCATTAATAATATTATTAATAATTTTCGTGGCGTATCCACATCTCTGAACAACCGGTGATATATGGAACTACATGGTAGCAATGCGTAAAAATACCATTCCGTAAATTAAGTACTACTTTTTACACTGCTTGGTGTTTATTTGTGACCGTAATTTTATAAATTTGGTTAATTTGGTGGTGTAGTTGGTAATGTATATTTCCGCCACAAATAATAATGACGTCATACCACGAACATTTTTATTATTCCAACCCCGACACTCCAGCTGCAATAAAAATTTATACTGGGGCCCAGACATTTAGATGTTGAATAAGTATTTCAATTCTGTATTATAAGTGTTTTGTAACTGTGGTCTTATGTTAGTTGAGTTGCGACCTATTTCTGGAGTTTTAGCTTTTGTAGCGCGACGTTTCGGAAGTGGACTATGCTTTCGTCGTCAGGCTTAGTCCTGAAAAGGACTGATTTCGCACTTGAGTCGAATTCATTGACATAATTTTTCCCCATTCACTTGACTACTTCAGATTCGAACTTGGTACCTTTTACTTACAAATTTGGCACCTTTCTCGCTAAATCACTGAGTAATCCTATATATATATATATATATATATATATATATATATATATATATATATATATATATATATATATATATATATATATATATATATATATATATATAACTTTTATTATTGGTTCTATGAAAAAAAGTTATTCTTCATAAAAAGTTGTGCATGGTCTAAAATCCAAAATGCAACCTTCAGTTATCAATTTCCCAGTCATATACGAGGTACATCAGAAAATATGAATTTTGCTCAAGAGTAAAGTACATTTATTTTTGACACTACAGAAGAAAGTTATAAAGAAAAGTTATTTAGAATTAAAAGCTATTTTCAAATATGCAATTACAACCATTAAGTATGAAAATTCAGGTTCTGTGATTATTTACTAATTTTTCATACATTCCGTATTAAGTATTTTGGCTTTACAATTTAACGTACATAATATAGGATGCACTGACATAAAATATTTGACACTGAATGTCAGAGCGCATTGGTATTTATAAAGTACATTAGAAATGGCAGCTTTACTAACTTGTGAAGAAAAAATAGAAATTGTTTTAATTGTGGGAGACCACTATAAAACACATAGAGAAGCAGCAGATATTTTACCAATATATATATCCGCATAGAAACATTGGGCATTCAACAATAAATTCAAGACTAGTGGAAGCTGAAAATCATTTTAAGAAAAAACGCCCAAAAATTGGTTACCAATGAAGACACTGCATTTGAATTGATGCTTTTTGTTGTAGAAGAACCAAAAATATCATTGCGCAAAAGGGCCTCTAGAACCCAACATACTAAAGATGCAGTGGCAAATATTTTAAAAAGAAATAGATATTATCCATATAAACCGCAATTCGTACACACATTACAAGAAAGGGATTACGATAGACGATTTGAATTCTGCGCTCTGGTCCAAGGAAAGTTAGAAGAAGATCCGTTTTTAACAAAACGTGTAATTTTTTCCGATAAGGTAGCATTTTCTTCCAATGGAACCGTCTCATCACAAAGTTGTGGTGGTCTAACATGAATCCAAACGTTGTAACAAAAAGTCGTAACCAATATTCGTTTAAAACGAATGTGTGGTGTGGTTATGTACAAAAATAAATTAATTGGACCTTTTTTTTCGACATTCCTTGCAATTATTACAAAATCAAGTCAGTGACTTTATGGACGAACTTCCGTTACAAGAATGTCTGGTTCCAAAAAGACGGTGCCTCCATCCATAGTACAGTAAATGTTAGAGTACTCCTTGAAAATATGTTTAATGGAAAGGTGATTCACAGGTATTCAGAGATTTCTTGGCCTCCCAGGTCTCTTGATTTAACTCCCCTTGACTTTTTTATGGGGTTACTTAAAACAGGAAGTTTATCAGCAAAGACCGTTTGAAAATGTAAATCATTTGCAGAGGATTATTTCTGAAGAATTACTCCAGATATGACACGGAAAGTATTACAGGAGTTTGGCAAAAGAACGATTAAATGTTTACAAAGAGAAGGTGGATATGTCGAAGCTTTAGTAGAATGAATGAAAATTTAATTATGTTTGTTTCTTGATAATATGATGATGTTTGTTTACCAAATATTCTATGTATGGATTTTCCTATTTCTAAAATAAATAATTATTATGCATTCCTTACGTATTTAAATTGCAAGGTTGTTCGTAAACATTAACAAATGTAAAGGTTATCAGATTTTTAATAGATAAGAGAGATAAATTCAGTATTGAAATTATAACTACAAATAATTTATAATGTAAAACGTAAATAATTCTAAATAACTTTTCTTTATACTATTCTTCTGTAATAAATGTACTTTACTCTTGAGCAAAATTCATATTTTCTGATATACCTCGTATATGATATAATTGTGATAATTGAAGGTTGCATTTTAGATTTTAGACCACGCAGAACTCTTTATGAAGAATAATTCTTTTCCATAAAACCAATAATAAGAAAGTTTTCCATATGGTTCCAACTTAAGTAGACACCTTGTGTATATATATATACACCGTGTCCAAGATAAGGATGCCCACTATGGGGATCTCGGAAACGGTAAGAGATGGAAGGTCGGTTAAATAGAACAAAAGTTACGCATTTGAGAGGATGTATATATGGTCTTTGTAGAACTCAAATATTTCTTTTAGTTTTTGAGTTATTTGAAAAAAATTGAATTTTCTGATTTTCGTTTTTATTTTTTTCTGACCTTATTTGAAGAGCTATCAAGAAAAGAAGAGCACATTTTCATTGCCACTTTTCTAGTTCTACTTAATGCTGTTATTCAATTTTTGATACAATGTTTCGTTTGTTAGCAACCATCACCAACTTTATTTTTTAAATACATGAAAAAATTATTTTTGCCATATTTAGGTTCTCTCCTTGATTCTGCATTCAACGATATATCACACTTTATATTTTTGATACGTTTCGGACGAGAAAATTCATATTCAATGAACAACATCGAAAACGTACACGTAAACAATTTTGTTAATTTTGACAAAATTGTTTACAACATCTTTAACAATTTTTAACAAACATTACTACTGACGAAGATAACTGTAAGCGTTATCGAAACGTTTAGATTGTATAATTTAAAGTGCACCATTAAAAAACTCCAAAAAAGATAAGTATTTTATTATGAGTGTTAATGGTGAAAGTTTACATTTTCATAATACTAGAAACATTAGAAAACCGTAAAATTATTATAAAATTATGTTTTGTAATTTTAAATAGCATCTTCTAACTGTAGCATCTAAAACATTCTTCAGCATTTGAGGAGTAATACTAGCAAACGCTTCGAGAACTAATCTTTGTCAAATTTCTTCGTTTTCAATATCGTTTCCATAAATGTAATTTTTAATGTATCCCCAAAGAAAAAAATCCAAAGGTGTTATATCTGGAGAACGGGTTGGCCACAGAACATTTGCATGAGTGCCAATACATCTTTCTGGAAATCTAACTGACAGGTATGCTCTGACAACTCTGGAATTATGTGCTGGTGCACCGTCCTGCATAAACCAACAACCTTCAACTTCTTGGAAAGGCAAATTATTCAAAGATATCTCTAATTCATTTTGGAGTAAAATTTGGTAACGTTCAGGATTTAAGGACTCGTGGTAAATGAAAGGACCTATAATTCGAGTACCGAATATAGCAGCCCACATATTAAATCCGAAACGGTGTTGGTGTTTGGCCGTTTTGTACAGACGTGGATTTACTCTTGCCCAATAATGAGCATTTCTACGATTAAAAATTCCATTATTATTAACCATACTTTCATTGGACCATATTATTTTATTCGGAAAATATTCATTGTCTTGAGATCGACGTGTATACCATTCGCAAAATATTCTACGTCTTTCTGGGTCACCTGGTCGAAGTCCTTGGCAAATTCTAAATTTATATGTATGTACTTTCTCCTTCTTTAGAACATAATAAGCTGTGGAATGGGCTATGCCAGTTGCCTCTTCAATTTTCCTAGTAGAAACCTCTGGATTTTCCGTTAGCTAATAAAACAGTATTGGCTTTTTCTTCATTGCAAGGTTTTTTGCGAGATTTTACAGGTTTTTTGAACGCGCCATATTCTTTTAGATTAACTGCTAATGTGCGAAAAGTTCTTTTGTGAGGTTGACGCCTTCCTGGACATTTGTTTAAATACACTATTTCGGCTTCAGAACAATTACGTTGACACAAAATTATATCGAATTTTTCATTATTTGAAAAATGTATTCCTACCATATTGTTTTTAGGTAAACACAAAATGTAATTAACTCATAGACCACCAAACAAACGTAATACGGACAACAATCAATTATGACAGGTAGGTAAACAAAATGCAAAGTCAACTTATTTTTATCAAATGCATCAGTACGACGGAAGATGTATTTTAACTGTTTAATTAATAGTATTTTCACTAAATACATACTTGTGAATTATTTTATTCACAACAGGCATTAGAAAATGAGAAAACATTATTTTATAATAATTTTACAGTTTTCTAATGTTTCTAGTATTAGTTTTAACTGTACGTTTTCGATGTTTTACATTGAATATGAATTTTCTCATCCGAAACGTATCAAAAATATAAATTGTGATATTGTTAAATTCAGAATCAAGGAGAGAATTTAAATATGGCAAAAATAATTTTTTCGTGTATTTAAAAAAATAAAATTGATGATGGTTGCTAACAAACGAAACGTTGTATCAAAAATTGAATAACAGCATTAAGTAGAGCTAGAAAAGTGGCAATGAAAATGTGCTCTTCTTTTCTTGATAGCTCTTCAAATAAGGCCAGAAAAAAATAAAAACGAAAATCAGAAAATTCAATTTTTTTCAAATATCTCAAAAACTAAAAGAGATATTCGAGTTCTATAAAGACCATAAATACATCTCTCAAATGCGTAACTTTTGTTCCATTTAACCAACCTTCCATCTCTTACCGTTTCAGAGATCGCCATAGTGGGCATCCTTATCTTGGACACGGTGTATATATATATATATATATATATATATATATATATATATATATATATATATATATATATATATATATAGAACTTTTTTAACCGATTGCGCCTATGCTCTTCGCGTATTATTGGGATCAATATCGGTTTCATATCTCCACTTGGGTTATCGGATTTTCTGCCAATGCGATCCGTGGCTTCCTTGAGTTTTCGGAGGGTTGTATTCTCGTCCTTTGCCACTATCTGTATTTTATCCCGTTGGATTCGGTGGTCTTTGTTCCAGGTATGTTGGGCGATTCTGAATCTTTGTGTTTCGCTTTTCCGCATCTGTCTTTCCGTCTTTCCGCATGTTATTCTTGTGTTCCTGGGTTCTCACTGTAAGTGCTCTACTGCTGTCTCCTATGTACGATCTGCCGCATTCTCATGGTAGGTTGTATACACAATTCTAGGAGTTCTGGTCTTCATAGTATAGTTTTGTTTTGGTTAATATTCCCTTGAGCATTCTGGTTGATTGGAAGGCAGTGCGTATCTTTTATTTGCTACCTATTCTTCGTATTTTGTTCGTGGTACTTAGTATATATGGTATTACCGCTGTGTATTTAGATTCTTCTTGTTCGGTTACCCTTTTCTCGTTTAGGTTAGGTATTAGATCGGGGTAGCCATTTTCTTTAAGCGTTTTAGCGACATTTTCTTTTTCTTTTTTCAGGTCCTCTTGTTTCGACAACTGTATCGTACAAGCGTCTTTCCACGCGTAACTTCACACTGTTGTGGTGATTGGATTGGTAGTGGTGGGTGGGTTTCCTGTATACACGTCGTGAACGTGTTGTCATTCCTGTGTGCAAAAACATCCAGGAGTGGCAGTTTTTATTCCGACTGCAATTCAGTTGTGAATTTTATGGATGGTCCGCGGTTATTTAGATGATTTAGAAATTCATCCAGCTTATGCTTGTGTTGCCAAACTTCGAAGTCTTCCATGCATATATTGCTCACTATGGATCATAGTGGAGAACTCATCACCATCCGAAACTCTTGTTGGTAGAACCTGTCTTCTACTTGGAAGTATGCTGTTCTAATGCAGATTGCCAGAAGTTCTATTATTGTGTTTACCGAGAGTTACGTGCGTTCGTCTAGCGTTTCATTCTTTTCCACCCTGTCCCTTATGAGTATTTCAAATTTGGATGTTATTCCATTTATCGTTTTTAAGTTATTTCAGTCGACAAAAAACAAGATTGCACTCAAATTACTTTACGAGGGGCCGTTCTCCACAAAAAAAGCACTGGAGTCTAGACATTTAGGTCTAAAATACTTTGCGAACAAAAAAGAGTAGATTACAAAAATTAATTTCAACATAGTAACATTCGTATTATTCTAGACGTTGGACATATGCGACTTATTGTGATTTATTTTAATAAAAGCATAAATACACATGAATTACAGTGACTTACGTGATAATTGACAAGTACAATCGTAGAATTACGTTGTGAGGAATGACATTTTGTGTCGTAAGCCAATTCGTTCAGTATATAAAATAGAGTACATTGCAATTGAATATTCTGTGCAATATTAATGTTCATACATAAATGCTTGACAGTCAGTTGTACGTCAGACTGAATATTTTTGGATAAGACTTGCTGCCGATCATCATACATAGTATGAAAATCTAAACTTTGTTACGGTATAAACTAGCAGTAAAACGAAATAACATATAAAATTGGCTTTTTGCACGACCAGCCAGCGGTCGGGGTGGGTAAGCTAAAATGTACTAAATTTTGCGCACAATAGGATAGTTTATCATCTAAAAGTCCAAATAGGGGTTGAAACGTCATAAAACCGGAAACGGGCGCCAGAGTATTTCAAATGTCACATTAGGGGTTAGAATGCCTAATTACGTTAGTTCGCTGCTCGCTCAAAATACGAAAATAGCTTGCTTACCTATACGTAATCTCCGCAGGCAGCTCTAGGACCCTCTTTAAAATTGACTTCAAAATAACTTACGTAAAAGCTCACTTAATATTTAAGAAATGCTTTATGCTTTCCCGAAAAATTCGTAAGATGCGATACCTAATTCTGAAACTTTACCATAAATTGGTAACTTAATCATACTAAAATAAGGAAACTCTTAATTGTTTAATTTGTTTTTAAGATAACAAAATTAATCTAGCAATTTAATGTTATTAAAATTAGCACATTACTGTTCACAATGGTTAATTATGTTCTGGTATGCTCCTTCAATTAATTATTTATCATTACACTCTACAAAACGATAACAGTATCTTAAGAAATCTTCCTAATTGCAAAACTGAATTCCAATTGCCACTAAAATTATCCGAAAAATAGACGACGTGTAGACTAACTGGTGTCGGTTCAAAGCACACCAGTTACGAAATAAAACGCCGATTTGACGTTTCACACGAAATATCTCTCGGTGTAAATACAACAGGAGTGGTAAAAAGTACTGTTTCGTACATAAACAATAATACGGTAGATTATGTTATGTTATGAAAATATATAATTAAAAATATTAATTTTATTAAATACATGAATAAAACGTTTACCTCGAGTAGGGTTTGAACCTACGACATGTACTTTGCTAGAGTACAGGTCTACTAAGTGAGCTATCGGGATACAAGCCCCAAAATCGATGCAAATTTTGTCTTTATATCAGTTCTACACACACAAAGACAAAATTTTTATTTATGTATTTAATCAAATTAATAATAATTTTTAATAATACCGTAGGTTAGGCGTTAAACTCCGATTGATCTCAAAATGCAACAGCAAGCAAAAATCTATACTCATTAAAACACAAAAACAAAACTATCCTGATTTCAAAATTTTAATGTAAAAAAATTATCGGACTTTCACACCTACTCAAAGACAATTCTATCTTGAAGATGAGTACCAGAAAGATCGCTAGAAACTTGAATATTTGCCACCAAACTGTTTGAAAAATTTGTGTGGATTTTTTGTTCTGTCCGTACCAATGTACAGACATTGCTTCCCAGAGATTTTTCAAAACGTGTGACCTTTTATCAGTGGTATCTTCATAGTTTTGCACAAAATTCACAATTTGAATAACATATTCTATTCACAGACGAAGCTAATTTTTCAAGAAAAGCCACTCAAAATTCCCCGTCGAAGATAGGATGAATTCGCAAAATCATTGACAACTTAAAAGATCGTAACAAAACACACTATTTTATTTCCTTTTTGGTATAAATCTAAATATTTGACTTAAATTTAAAATATTTCACTTACTCTAATTATAACACAAATAATAAATCTAAAAAAACATATCTCCTCCAAGGGATTGGAAGGATCTGTGGCGGCGGACGGGTCTCTGCATATCTTGGATGTCTGTGGGTTAGATGATTATTATACAGAACGTGCTTTAAGATCGCAACAACCCTGGTTGACGTTATGTAATTTTAAATAATCAAAAAGCTTACGCAAATTAATAATTAAAATGTAAAGTTTACTCACAAAAAAATCATTACCTATGGTTTACTTTATAATCTACGAACTTTAATTTTAAACGATCCCAAGTGTTTGTATATAAAGAATATTTCTTTAATTATATTCTGGGAATTTAATAAAGGTCTCATAATACGCTTTTATAAGCACAGTGACTATATGTCCGTTACTGGGTTAGCAGTTGTTATTGATATCTGCTTCTTTGAAATGAATTACGAATGTTTTCTTTTATTTATTTAGTAATCTGAGACTTCGGGGTTCTGAAATAATTACTTTTACCAAATTTTATGCTTACGTATTTATTAAAATAGATTACATGAGTTTATGTTGTACTTTCTATGCAATTAATTATTTTTATCGCTTTATGAAATAAAATATTATACGGAACGGGATTCTCTTTAAGAAATTTGATCAGGATTTCTACTTAAATACGCATAAATTTAAGGAATTTAATTTCTCCTTCAGGAAGTAGATTTGAAAACTGTATGCGATTAATTAATATCGTTTCCCAGAAACTATACAGGAACGAGAGTACGAAATCGGAATTTCTACGTTATAGAAAATTGTTTTAAAAAGAATTGATTTATTCTTTCGGGAAGCGGATATACTTTATCCAGTATTTGGGATACGAACTACAGGCTGTTCGTATTAAGGACCGGGACTGGATTTAATTCTGTATCTGGGCACGCGACGTAGGGATTTCTCGGGTTTCTGGAGATTATTTGACATTTGTCTGTAAACTTTACTGGCTTCTCAGTTCGGTCGTGTTTATGTTAGGTACGTGTGTTAGGAAAGGATTAATTAGCCAAGCGGGCGTACGCTCCATTGGTTAATTAGACGGAAACTGGACCGAACAGGCACACGCCTTTCGGACAAGCATGACAAAGGAAAATACCTCTACAGGCGTACGCCTAACAGCAAAGAGGAGGATTTTGTGTAATAGGATAGGTTTCTTTACGCGGGCTTACGCTCCAGGTAAGTGTCAGTGTACAGGTATTGCGGTGTTTTACAGATAAGATCGACTTATAATCTACCAAAGCCAGAAAAGAAATCTCTATAACGAGAAGCTGGTCTGATAAATATGAAATTTATAACTTACCCCAGAATGGGTCGACAGGTAGGAGTACAATAAATTCGGCGACTAAGTAGGTCGGTGAACACCTCAGAACAGAAACAGCAAGATAGGTGAAGACTTCAGGGCAGAAGTCAACAAGACCATTAATCTGGCGTCGCGGTTCTGCTTATATAGTCCACGCTTTAACGTGATTGGATGAGAATGAAGGTGACGCTTTGGTGGCATTCTTGCGTCGAAATCTAAAACGATTTCTGAATTACGGAAGAAGGGGTAAAAAATTATTATTACTACTACATCGGAGCATTTTTCTGTACCTAACATAAACGGATAAATTAAAATAATTAATTTGCGGATTTTTGTACAGATTTCTGGATCTTTACAGACTGACGGTCGCACCGCAATTTCCTTCAAGAAAATCTGCCTTTGCTGCTTGAGGATATCCCGTTAGTAATAAACTAAATATGGGTACCAGCACATTTCAGAGTAATGGTTCGTAATTATTTACAAACTATTTTGCCAAATCGTTGGGTTCACCGCGTTGGGCCTCAAGGGCCACCAAGGTCCTCCGACCTCAATAGCTAAGATTTCTTTTTTGGGTGTCCATCTTAAGATGGTAGCGTACACAAGTCCCATTAACACTGTTGAGATATTAAGGGAAAAAATAGTTACCGCATGTGACAGAGTACAAAATACTCCGGGAATATTTGAACGAGTACGCAATTTCATGAGAACAAAGGCGGAAGCATGCATATTATGTGAAGGAGGTACACATTTTCAATAATTTCTGTAATAATTGTTTTATGTTAGTTGTAATGTTATGTTAATGTTGTTTTTCATTACATACAGATGCTATAGTGTTAATTAAATTATTAATAATAAAATGTACAATTTTTTTTCAAACAGGAAAAAACCCAAGAAAGCACAAATTCAAAAATAATTTTTGTTAGCGAAAAACCCATTGGCAAACTATCAGTCATCGCTTGTACTCATGCCACTGTTAAAGCTAAAAATTATGTTTGTATTGAAAAACATGCGTCTTTATTAAATATCACTAATTACTAAATATCACTAAAATAATATAAGTAAAGTAATTTAAGTGAGGGCTGTCCAATTTACAAACGAATATAACGTTCAAGTCTTTATATCAAAAAATTTTATTAAGTAATTTGATGCAATTAGACCAATTGTTTGTGGTTTACGAAAAGTCAATGTTCGAAACTTCTATTTTAAAACGCAATCTATATTTATTATTGCATTATTAAACACATACGAATACTATAAGTTACATCGTTTCACTTTGACGATTAACTCGCGAGTGTGTATTTATGCACACATTTGAAAACACTATGTGCAGGATGGTACCCAAAGAATGTCTGTACAATTTATTTTTGCACGCCTAGTTCTTAACTGACTTAAGGCAGCAAAAACTTATTACCTAGCACCTATAATTCCTTAAATACGTTAATTAATCCACTAGACAAAAAAATTCATTTGAATGACCTGTAACGTCAAATTCTAAGTGAATGTTTTCCAATGTAAACTGTCAATTTTGAAAAAAATGCAGCAAATTTTAATAGCGAAAGACACCGTTCAATCTGAATTATACAAAACGTTTCACGATATTTAAAATATTTAAAAACGCTACTCAACAAAATTTTGTTATTGAACTTAATATTTCTTTATATTGCACGAAGTTCAGCGACAATTAGAGTTTAGTTGAGTTGATTGCCCTATTTTAACAGTTTTTGCTTTTGTAGCGCGACGTTTCGGAAGCGGACTTTGCTTTCGTCATCAGGCGTAGTCCTGAGGAAGACTGATTTCGCACTTGAGCCGAATTCATTTACTATGACTTGAGTACTCTCAGATTCGAACTTGGTTCCTTTCATTCAAGTTGGAACCTGAGAGTACTCAAATTCTTGATCATAGTAAATGAATTCGATTTATGTCTATCTCAGAACCAATTGTGATGACCGAAGTAGAGTCCGCTTCCGAAACGTCGCGCGCCAAAAGAAAGAACTATGGAAATAGGCCGATCAACTCAACTAATATGAGACAGTTTGTAATACAACATGTATAACTATATTACACTTATTCTTCTAAATCACACGCACGTGACAATCAATAAATGTTATGGTTGTCCCCTATAATTCTGTTTTTTAGAATCCACGCCCACCTTACTAATCGCGGCTTACGTTTTATAAATGTACCTCCTACCATTTACTAATTGGCCAAGACGCTTACATAGTAATATAGGTATTCAAAATGGCATTGCATCTGTTCAATTATCAACTTGGAAAAGTAACACTGGAAATTAATTGCACATTTTTAACAATATAAGTGAAAAATAAACAAACATTTTGTTATTAAACATATATTTTCTGTTTGCGTAATCTACAATATTTTGTTTATAATGAGTAAAAAAACTTAGACTTGATACACTGCATAGAGCAATGCCCTTCGCTATTGATAACTCCTCTTCATACTTCGGTTATATTTTTGTTTTCGTTTTATTTACATTAAATTTAAATTGGTTATTCGCATTTATCAAATGTTTTTTTTTTCAGATATGACAATGAAGATTTACACTGCTTTGAAATTAATGTTTCTGGAAAAACAAGGGGTGGTCATGTCTATGGTAGTCAAAGCATTTCAGAAAGACGGATTTGGATGCAAAGACTAGCGGAATGTTTATACAACAAATTTTCTGTTAAAGTCATTTCAGAATATAGTCGAATTGGATGGGCCTATATCCGAGAAGGTATGACTTTTAATTTTTGTTTTTATCGCTGTAATTATTTTCTTATCCATAAAATTATTACATTACATAAATTCTATGGTAGAATGTTCTTTTTAATTGAAGTAATCCCATGAGTAACATTGATTTTTTTACATTATTTTTGTCACACGTATCTGATAAGATAGAAATTTCTGTTTGAACTGTGCAGTCAGTGTATATTATCCTCAATAATAATAAAGCGTAATTGTGAGCTATCAGCAGTATTAAATTTACAACATTACAAATAGAGATAAATATTGATAAACATTAGACTGATAAAACATAAATCAAGTTGCGATTTCGTATATCTGGCAATTACTAATCAGCAAAATTTACATTCGCAGAGTTTTTTTAATACGGAAGTGCTTGGCCTTGATCTGATATGTTTTAACCCTTTCAATACCAACGGGACATATACATCCCAGTGGACTTTCAAAAAATTCTGTTGGTTTTAAAACGTGTTAATTTATTATTAGTTCGTGTCCCACTCGTCATTTATGTTGTACTCGAGCATTTCCGACCAGTTCCGCATCGATTCGGCCATTCTGTAGCATTTAGTTCGTGTTTATTCTCAAGCGGTTGCTTACCTAACCTACAATATTGTGTTTTTCGTGTAATTTGTTGAGTATTAGTGGGAATCTTTCGACTAAAACGTATGTAAAATGTACAGTTAACATAATTTTGTTGAATTGGCTGCATTTATTTTACGTACAACTTTGTTAGCAATAATTATTAGGTCAGGAACGGACCTGGGATGTATGTGTCCCACTAGTCTTTTGTAATGGTCTCATATGTCCCATTAGTCCTAAGTGAAATTAATACTTCTTTTCTACCAAAAATGAGTAAACGTCTTTCTGAAAAAGAGCAACTTGAACTGGCTGAAATTCATCTGACATTGAAGACCCACTGCATGATAGCGACGATTGCGACGATCAGGATTTTGTGTCTAGCAGTGATAGCGACTTTAGTGCAAGCGAATATGAAAAAAGGGGATAAAAAAAGAAAAATCCGATCTAACAGTGAAGACAGCGATGTGAGTTCAAGTGAAGATGAAAAAAGAGGAGAAAAAAGAAAAATTCGATCTCTTTCGGAAAGTATAGTAAACTCCTCGTCTGAAGGCGAATTAAGTGACGAGACAACCAGGTATATTCAACAACTACCCAACGAAGTCATTTTATGGAATAATTTGGATACGATGAATAATTTCAAACCTAGAAAGTAGATTCCCAGCTTTCAAAGCTCCAGTGGTTTTAGACAACATTGACAGAAGTTGCTCAAAACTTTACTACTTTATATTGCGCAAAATACGAATATCCGACTAGTAATGGAAGGAGATATGACGAACAAGAAGATTCCGTCTACAGATGCCTCTGAAATCATGATTTTATTAGTTTGCATGCATCGTTTACCGCAATTTTCCGATTATTGGTTAAGCAAGAGGAGTTTAGGAAATGTACTTATCAAAAGTGCCATATCCAGAGATTGCTGCAAGTTATTACTTTTTAAAATGTATTATACAGACTCACAAAAACCCACTGATTGCTCCAAAACGTATTATGTGGATGATGTTGTCCACTGTTTGAAGAAAACATTTCAAGCAGCCATGAGTCCAAGTTCTAACCACAGCATCGACGCGTTAATGGCAAAATTCAAAGGAAGATCAAGCCTTAAACAATATTTGCCGCTCAAGCCTATAAAAAGAGGCATAAAAATTTGGGAAATATGTAACTCACAAATTGGATATGTTTATAATATGGATATTTACTCGGGTAAAGAGCTTGAAGCAAACGTTAACAGTACTTTAGGCGAACGAGTACTTCATGAATTGATAGACTATACTACAAATGATGAGAAGACTTCCATTTGTTTTGACAGATTTTTTACATCAGTGAAACTTATTAATAACTTGCCATTTGCTGCAGTTGGTACGTGCATGCGAAACCGAAAAAATGTTCCAAAATTTGAAGGAAGCATGGAGAGAGGCGAGCACAAAGCTATAAGAAATATGTATGGCTTACTTGTGGAAAGACACCAAAGAAGGTCTTGTATTGAGCAACTGTCACGGTAGAGAAACAACAGATGTTTATAGAAAAATGAAAAATCGAGAGAAAAAAGTTAACTGCCCAGAAGCGTTTGCTTTCTATAACGACCACATGAGGGGTGTAGATCTCTCCGATCAGCTTACAACTCTGTACGACTTTGATAGAAAGTCGACGAATTGGTGACGATCGATCTTGCTGAAGAACTAATTGGGCGTGGTCGTGAAAACGCTGTTGTTGTAAGAAAACGTTGTACTGGAAGGCGATAAACTTCATCTCAGCTATTACTAAATATTAGGGACCTTCTTCCTGTTGAAATAAAAACCCATCGCAGATGCAGATGGTGTGCAACACAAAAAGTAGAAAGACGTACTACTACCATATGTGCCAAGTGTGTAACGTGCCACTATGTAACGTGACACTATGTAAAAACTGCTTTGCAAGTTACCATACTTAACTATTACTTTTCTTTGGTTTTGATAAGGTTTTTTAACGCATATTAGTATGTTAGTGTTTTAGTTCTTCAAACAATTTGTTTATTTGATGTAAGAACTTTGTTTATTTTATATTCAATAAAATTCAGCTGAAATATACTGTCTTTGTTTATGTGACTATTGGGATTTATGTGTCCCGGATAAGAAGTCGGGGAGACATACGTGTCCCAGACCAAAATTTCGAAAACCGAATTTTGAAAAAATCTAAAATTACTGTGGTGTTTGAAAATGTAAACTTTCACCATTATCACTCATAATAAAATACTTATCTTTTTTGGGGTTTTTTAATGGTGTATTTTAAATATTTAAAATACACCATTAAAAAACCCCAAAAAAGATAAGTATTTTATTACTGTGGTGTTGTTCTGAATGTATATTAAGTCTATTGCATACATAATATTTGCAAAAAATAATATAGAAAAAAGTCGTCTTGGAAGGGAAACATAAATTATTTCAACGGGATAAAAAGAAAATGTGGCCATGTTTCTTCGTCAAGAAAGCTCAGAAATAGTTCTTTACGAAACAATTGCTTATAGTGACGTCTAAATTATTTAGCGTATGTTAATAATTCTCAAATATTTTGAAAACAGGCGTTAGTTAAGGTTTATCTACGAATACTTGTAATATAAGTTCTGTGTGACTTTAATAGGAGACATTTTAAAAACTATGTCTCTAGTTGTTTAATTCTTAAAAGTAAGGACAAAGTATATTTCAAACAGTATGAACGTACGCGAAGATACGAAATTAAATGTAGTCGTTTAGTTCAAATAGTTCCAGTGGAGGCGCCAACAACTAGCGTTCTTCGAAGGTCTGCTCGGAGGTATTTTTCGAATACGGCAGCCTCCACGATGCTGCGGAACAGACGTGGAGTAAGAAAGATGATCGACAATACAATAGTAAACAATTAAAAAACAAATTGTTAAATTAAAAACTAATAATTAGCCTGGCGGTAATAAAGAAATTAAACAAGTTTAGGATCAAGTGGTTTTTTATGTAGATTTAAAACTGCGGCAATGAATTAAAAGCTACTCACATTTACACACCTATAATGGACAAAAGGAATCTTATTTCCTATAAGCACAAAAGATAATCAATTTTGTAAACGGATACACTCATTAAAGTTATATTAGTAAGTTTTAATCAAACAAGTAGTATTAAAAAAGGCCGGTAAATAAATAAAACTTTTAAGCAAATAATTCCGAATGAGAAAAACTATTTTTAATTATAAAAAATTAGTAGCTATGCGGCAATTAGAATAATAAAGAATTTAAGTTTGTAATTAAAAAATAAAAACAAGAAAAAAATTGATTCAAATAATTTAAAAGTAGCAATTAAAAGTGTTAACTAAATTATCTGGATATAATCAATAATGAAAATTTTAACTCAAGACAAAGTAATTTAATAGTGGATAATTATTTGTGTCAATTCAATTTTGTGAATACAGATTTTTTTTATTAGTCCATTTATTTACAATCTTTAATAATAAATTACAATAAGCAAATGTGTAAATTGTAATAATTATCTTGAAGAGAATTGTCATTTGACAACTACTCTATTGCTTGTAAGTTAAGTAGTTATTTGTGTTTCCGTGGTTTTTACTAAAATCTTTCCGCTGGGGATGTGTCTCTTGAGTCTACGAAGTGATGATTGTTGCATGAGGTTTTGCACCAGGCTGTTAGGATGACGCTTCAGTCTTTGTTTATATTTTTGAGAGTAATTGCGTATTTCATCTTTGAGCATTTTAATCTGTGATAAATTTATTCGGTATATATGTACCATGCACGTTTACAACGGTGCAAAGTACCTTCGCTTGAAATGTTTCTAATATTTCTGTTTGACGTGGATGCAGAACCTCAGAGTTGGATTCTGTAACACCAGGCGAGCTTTAGGACTGCTTTGTAAACCTGTATTTTAATACGTATTGATAACTTTGACTTACGTCCAATTAACCAGTAAAACTTGCCGAGTTTTGCTTGCGTTTCTCAAAGATGTGTTTTTCAATGTCAGCCGTCGATCAAGATGAACCAAGTATTTTGCGTTGTTTTAGCAATTGATTATTTATCGAAACAGGCGTGCAAGTATCCTTTCGGTTAGTAAATGTTACATGAACTGATTTACTCTCGTTGACCTTAATTCGCCACTTCTTCATCCAGGATTTCATGCTTTCGAGGTTGGATTGTAGCCGTTGAGACGCTATTTTGAGGTTATGGTGAGTTGACAGTACAGCCGTATCGTCAGCATATGTGGCTGTTGTGATATTCGAAGGTGTGGGTAGATCAACCGTGTATGTCAGAAGTCAGGAGTACCGCCCTGCGGTACTCCTGTTTGCAATGTGGTTTGCTCTTCGTGATACCGCACAAAGAAATCTCGGTTTTGCAGATAGGACTTTAGTACCAAGCAGTGGTTAAGAGAAAGGATATTCAGTATCTTAAATAGGAGACCCGTATGCCAGACTTTATCAAAGGCTGACTAATATCCAGAAAGACTGTTGAACAGCACTTCTTCTCTTATATCGCTTGATCGATGACTTTTGTTACGGAATGTATTTGTTCTACAGTGGCGTGCTGTTGCCGAAAGCCAAACTGATGATTTGGTATCAAGATTTCGTCCATCAAAACTGGTGATATTCTATCATCAGTTTGTGTAGTAATAGAAAGTAGACTGATGGGTCTGTATGACTTAATGTCCTTCACAGGGTTTGTATGGTTTAGGAATCGGGGGCGAGTGGAAAGTAAAGCATTTCTTAGCATTGCATTATACATTTGAGTTATGTGTTTTATTCCTTTCCTGGAGAGTTATTTCAGGATTTTTAATGTTATGTGATCAAACCCTGGTGATTTCTTAGTATTTAATTCCGTTTGGGCTTTTCGGAATATTTGATTTATGGTAAATGTTTATACAGGTAAATCTAGTTGATAAGGCGATTCAAGTTGATGTTTAATTTCGTTTTCCATGTTGAGATTATTGTTTGATGGATGGGGTTCAAACTCTTCAGTGAGATGATTGGCGAAAAATTCAGCTTTCTCGTTGTTAGTTTTTACCCAGGCACCGTTGCAATTGCAAATAAGAGGATTACGGATTTCTGGTTGTTTTAGCTTACGAGTTGCCTTTCAGTGGCTGATAGGTTGTGTAGGTAGTATTGTAAGCTTGTAAGGCTTAAGTAATCTACTTAGTTTTTAGCATGATTGAATTTATTTTTTTCTTGAAGTGCTCGTGTGGTGTGTCATATTTTCCTTAGCTTTTTTTTTGTGTGCAGTTATTTGTTTAATCACGTCGGATATATTTTGTTGGTTGAACGTAAGCCCTGTTGTAGGAGTAGACTGTCAAGCTGCTTTTGGATTAGTTTAGTAAAACCTTCTATGGTTTGCTCTATGTCATACCCAGTCTTTAACGGAATTAGTATATTTATTACCCGGAGCTGGATGATACTCTTTTTCAGTAACTTCTGTACTTACAGTGAACAGAATTGATGAGTGGCCCGAGGACAGCTCAGCGAAGCAAAATTGTGCATTAAAAAGTTATTTAGGAATGCCCCGTGTTATACAGAAGTCTACTAAATCTAGAATCTTGGCCCGGTCGGTTGGCCAGTGGTCGGTTTGTGGATAAATGTTTAAGATTCCCGTTTACCATAGCCAAGTAAAGTTGTCTGCTTTTCGAGTAATTAACCAGGAGCCCCCCAGGGCGTGTGTTTGGCGTTAAGTCTCCCGCGACAGTAAACCTATTAACGAGGATACTGAAAAACTGCTAGTATTTTTCTTTACTTATGCTGTGCCTTGGCGGAACAAAAATTGTCGAAATTATCTTAAATTGAATTAGTTCGTGATGTTTTATTGTTATCTTGATTATTATTCTGTCCCTCCATCTGCTGTGATTAGTGTTATGAATTTTATAATTTGGAATTTTAATATAGATTCTATTGGTATAGTGTTTCGGATATTACCATTATGTCAATGTTGTGGTTGGTGATAAAGGCTACTACTTGCAGTGCGTGTTGTGTTAGAGATCTTTGCGATTTGATTATTATGTTAATTTGGTAATAACAGTGGTTAAAAGGTTTACCATTGTACCACTCTGCTCTATGAGTGTTTTTACCATGTGTTTTAGTTCTGTCATGTCACTGAATGTAGAGGTAGGCATTGAATTTTCTGTCGGGGGGGGGGGGGGTATTGTTATTTGTTCGTGTTCATATTGCTGGCAATTTGGACATAACTAATACCAGGTTGCTAGATATTTTTGCGGTGTTGTTTGTGTTACTGTCTGCAGGTATTTTGGTCTGAGTGAAGGAAATCTTTTTTTTTGTAAATCTTTATAGACGCTGCAGCCTTTATAATTGGCTGAGTGATTGCTGTTGCATAGTACGCATTTTATATTGGTTGAACGCTCTTTTCTTGGGAAAGGACCACGCCATTTTCTTATGGAAAGTGGCCTTCGGGTAAAATGTCTAATTTTTTTATATGTATTAGTTCTTGTCGTACTCATCAATATTGTTCATAGGCACAACGTCATCCTATGGCTAGTTTTAGAAATACAGGGCGTTAAAGTTTCAAAATACCTTCTTTTCCATCTTCATTACGTTTGGTTTGAAAATACTGTTGTTCATTTTATCTTCTAAATGCGATTTTTACATCTTTATGGGATATGCAGTTGTACACAAAGGGTACCATTCAATCTTATTTACAGGGTGATACACATATTGACATTATAGTTTTTTAAAAAAAATATTTTGTTTTATTACAGCCATGTAATTCCTACTGTGAAGGACTCTTCATTGGATATGATATTGTGTTGGTTAAGTAAATAGTTATAAATATATATTATACAAGGTGATTCATATCCTTTAGTTAGACAGATTAGGAGCTACTTAAGATTATACAGGGCGAATCAATAATTTTGCAAAATATTAAATATAACAATAAGTCGACAAACCTTTCTTTCTTTCATCACCATGTATCTAAAAATTGTCAGCGTTTTTAAATCCTTATGGAAAGTGGCCTTTGGTAAAAATGTATAATTTTCTTATATGTATTAGCTCTCGACGTACTCATCAATATTGTTCATGAGCACAGAATCATCCTCTGACTAGTTAAAGTGTTAAAAGTTTCAAAATACCACATTCATTATTTTTTATTTGAAATTACTACGTTAATTTTTTCTTCAAAATGCGATTTTTGCATCTTTATGGGATTGTAGATATACACAAAGGGTATAATTGATTAT
Organism: Vesta saturnalis; assembly: GCA_036346205.1. Taxonomy (NCBI): domain Eukaryota; kingdom Metazoa; phylum Arthropoda; class Insecta; order Coleoptera; family Lampyridae; genus Vesta; species Vesta saturnalis. The sequence continues at coordinate 899,038 of JARFJB010001795.1, forward strand.
TAGTTACAGGGCAATGTACAGTTTAACGTTATAGTTAAAAAAAAATATTTTGTTTTATAACAGCCACATAATTGCTACTGTGGAAGACTTTTCATTGGGTGTCATATTGTGTTAGTTAAGTAAATAGTTAAAAATGTATATTATACAGGGTGATACATGTTTTATCCCAATCGTCAGCTCTTTTTAAAATGAAATAACGGAACCCTCTGTGTACGGGAATTGATTTTGACCACATTTTATCTTTTAGTTAGACGTATTATGTACTACATAAGAATATACAAGGCGATTCAATAATTTTACAAAATACCAAATAAGGCAATGTAGAAAAACCTTTTTCGTTTTCATTACACTGCATCTTAAAATTAGCTCTTTCAAGGTATGTATATAGATTTTAAAATCTTCGAATACAGTTTATTATACTGATTTTGTTCCGAAAGTTTCGTTTCAGTCCTATGAGATAGAGCCTGGCAAGTTTCACCAAGACATATCAAATGAAACTGTTAGCGTTTTTAAAGGAACCAATACGTTATCTTCTATGGTTTATTGTTTAAGCTGGATTGAATTTGTAACGTCCAGAGAGTAGTTTTAAATTATGAGACACAAGTCCACATGTGCAAATGCTGTACAAAGTGAAAACCAGAAATATACACCACACACATTGTTTAACGCGCGTATAATGTACCAAAAGTCAGTAAAACGGTTATTAACAGGAAAAGGGAATACATCTAGTATTTGTATTGTACCGATTATATTGATCATGATACGTTAAGGTATAAAACTATATTTACACCAAAAACTAGGACTGTGAGTGGTAATAGCCAAACCGACCAGTCGTTTGGATTTCGAAATGGTTAGTTATAGTATATAGGGCTAATTAGATATAGATTGGAACAGTTTTAGTTGCCGTCACTTGGAATTCTTAATAACAATAATACATGTTCCAATCTATATCTAGACTACACTATAACTAACTATTTCGAAATCCAAACGACTGGTTACTTTGACTATTTCCACTCATAGTCCTAGTATTGGTTTTTGGTGTAAATATTGTTTTATACCTTAATGTAGCATGATCAATATAAAAGGTATAGTGCAAATACTAGATGTATTCCTTTTCCCCGTTAATAACAGTTATTTCTACATATCCCATAAAGATGCAAAAATCGCATTTTGAAGAAAAAATTAACGTGGTAATTTCAAATAAAAAACAATCAACATACGAATCAGAAAATTATACATTTTTACCAAAGGCCACTTTCCATAAGGATTTAAAAACGCTGACAATTTCATTTGACATGTCTTGGTGAAACTTGCCAGACTCTATCTACAGATCTACTCATAGGATTGAAACGAAGCTTTAGGAACGAAATCATTATAATCTTAATTAAAATCAATATACCTTGAACGAGTCAATTTTTAGATACAGGGTGATGAAAAAAAAAGAAAGTTTTTTCGACCTTTTGTTATATTTAATATTTTGCAAAATTATTGAATCGCCATGTATAATTTTAAGTAGTACCTAATCTTTCTAACTAAAGGATAACATGAAGTTAAAATCAATTCCCTCATGCAGAGGGTTCCGTTATTGCGTAACCACGAGCACTTTAAGGTCTTATGAAACACGTTTTTATGCTATTTTTTTGTAATTTGCCCTTTTTACGCGGTTTTTAAACAAAAATTTTTACTTTAGTTGATTTAGGGATTTCTCTGGCGGTTGGTAGGTATTGTTTTAATCTTGAAAGTCAAAATTTGATCTAGTTGCTTTTTGTTTTATGTGAATTCTGTCACAAAACACGTAAATGGAAGATAATCACTTGTAATCTCCCTAATGCATGGATCATTTACAAGCACGTCTTCGACTGGGGATAATTTTCAATACATTCGTGACTCGAAAAAATTTCCGGTAATTAATTCAAGCACGTGGGGGATTGAGTAAGAAAATATCCCAAAAATATCCGTTGCTGTTGACGACGGGATATTTTCGGCATAAGTACATCAAAATTACAGATAATTTTGCATGAAAGCGTGTTTTCTAAAAACTGCATCAGTTTATTTTCATATTTTTTGCGAAAGAAGATATTGGAACGAGTTTAACAGTGCCACACTTAAAAAAATTAATTCTTAAAGTTGCATGCATTGTAATGGAACGCACAATTGTAATAATTATTGGAATTTTATTTGATATTTGTAGACTCAATTATAGAGGTGAACGTATTAGAAATGCGGGACGTAACAAATCGTGGTCTCTGATTTTCTGTATGATTTCTTCGTGATGTTCTTCATCTATTTGAAGGTATGGAGTTATTGATTTAGAATTGGAGTGATCAGTAATCTTGATTAGTTTCTGCTCCCCCACGCCTTTTTTACTAACTTAGATACAGTAGTTGCTCGTAATAAATGATTGGTTAACTTAATATTTTCTGTGGACAAACAGGATTTTTTTGCTTGAATGACTGTCCACTGACTGACATTATTTCTGCCTGCAGGAGTATTCTCATACCACCTTTTATTCATTTTCCATGCAGGATTGACAATAAGAAAAAGGTGATTTATTTAGATTTCTTCTCGTTTTAGCATAAACTTTTTGTAGAGTCGAATTGGACAAATCATGGTTTACGTGGTTGATTATCAACCACATTGTCGAGGCACAGGATTTTTCACCTCGTTGAGTTGTCTTGGACAACGCCGGATTGTATTTGATTCTTCCAGTCTTTTGGCCCAACTTATTAGTTTCTTCTATGAAGTATGTAAGTAGACATTTGAACCTTCTCCCCCACGCCAAGTCAGCTCAAAGGAAAAATAAAAAAATACCTTTTTTTGACCATCAGGTGTCATTACAAGTGCGAATTTTACTGTAGAAAGACTGAACTTTTTTTTCGCTTTTCAGCATTTTTTGTAATTGTTTTCGTTTGGCACTTGTAGCTTCTCTGGCATGTTTAAATTCGATATTAGTAAACTGGTTGAATACAATATTGTATTCGTTGAAGTACTTTTCCATTAAGAGTTTTGCTGTTACATTCCATATGGTCTTTATCGTAAAATCTTTATATTCTTCTCCATTTTGCTTTCGCATATTGAACGCCCAGTCAGTTAATATATTTTTCGGACACACAATGGAAATGGACCATATTTCATTATTACAAATCGTAAAGAAAAGTACTTTATAGCAACCATTTCTTTATAAAGAATTATTAATTATTTATTGGAATAAATATTAAACATACAATTATTAACGTTAGAAAAACTTACGTTTGTACAATGTTTTAACTGTAAATCATTAAATGATAGTGAAGATTTTGATAAAACCTCCTGATGAACTCCTCCATTTGACGTAGAAAATGATGAATCGCTACATGCAGGAGCCAACTGTAATTCAGTACGTTCAAGGACTCCATCTGATGGATTCTGGCTTCCACTGTTTGACGATGATGGCTGATTAAAAATCATTTTATTCGCCATTTTATTGTTATTGTTAATGCTTTCTTCTATATATTCTTCAGGAGTTGTGTTTCATCGCAATCCTCCATGATTTTTGAGCCTCCTGATATCCGCTCCACCCTCAGCAACAAAAGTAGTTGACGTTCGACGTTAGACAGTGTCCAGTATAACCGTCTGGGTTGGGTAATTTCAAATAATGCGCAATTTTCTTCGGCATCTTGTAGAAACTGTGGATCCCCACAGGTTGCACTGTACATTTATTGTTCATATAAAATATGAACAATCTTGAATGATTGATATGTGTTGGATGCAAGCTTACATATCTCCTGTACAACTCAATATCATTAATTCCTCTCATTTCTTTAATAATGGTGCATATACGCTTCTTCCTTGTCTTAGTGTCATGGATGGAGACAACCAAAATAGAGACGGTATCCTCGATATCCTTCACATTTAACTTTCTTAGCTCCTCACTACCACATGCCCCATACAGACCGAAAATTAATGCCACTTTAATCATAAGAAAAGTATCGTCGGGCGCTTCTGTCAAAAATTTTGACACATGATCCTGCGATAGAATTTTTGATTTTTTTGCTTCATATAAAATAAATAAATAAATGTATTCAGGAAAACTAACAGTTTCATGAAAACAAAGCAAGCATAACTTCCTCGTCGATATCCCTTATATTCTTTGAAGTCCTCCAAGAATTCAAATATTGTAGGTCTTCTCATATTTATTTCGCGATTTCAAGGGTAATAAACTAGCAACAGATTCAAGCGCTAGTGCCTATATTTCATTATTTATTTCCATTTTCACGCGATAACCCTTGACAAAATGTTTGTTTGCCTATTTGCTGCATAAATTGACGCCACACATATTGCCTGTTACTGCTAGTATTTTTCGGTTCACTTTCACGCACATTTCTCTCATTCGATGTAAGAGAATTTTGGCCAAAACGGGTAGTATTTTTGAAACTTGATAATATACGTCAAATTACTCTTGTCAAATTAGCGTTGTTTACAGACAAAAAAGTGGTTGCTATTAGATATAAAATCTTTAATTTTTCAACAATGACGTTTCCCTGGATACGCACTAGACAATGATCGAAATGCAATTTTCAATTTGGACAGTTCAATTACCTTTATAATTTTTTGATAATTGCATTCCTCTTATGGGATTTTTTATATATAAGGGAAATATTCACTTGTAGTCCCTCTAGTGCTTGGATTATTTAAGGAATTTTTTTCAAGTCACGGATGTCGAAGACGAGGGATAATTTTCTCAAAATATTCGAGAACAAGAAGAAATTTCCAGTGATTAATGTAAGTACGTGGGGGATTCAATAAGAAAATATCCCAAGAATATCCGTTGCTATAGACGACGAGATATTTTTGTAGTTTATATATAAAGACCTAGGAATTTTGCCGGTTAAAACTACAGCAGCTTTTTTTTTAATTTGTTTAGAAAATATTTGAGACTTAATAATTCAAATTAACCTCCGGTCTTGGGCTCTTTGTGAATTATTAAGTCGAGAATATTTGCTAAAAAACAAATTAAAAAAAAAGCTGCTGTAGTTTTAACCAAAAAATTTATAGGTCGATGTATATGTAACAATCAAAATACACCCACGTACCACACAAAATTAAAAAACACCGAACGCGTTTCGATAGCGTAGCTATCGAAACACGTTCGGTGTTTTTTAATTTTGTGTGGTACGTGGGTGTATTTTGATTGTTACAGATCCTGCCACAGTTCCAGTGTTCCAGATTTTTCACGAGGGGTATATGTTAAGATTATTTACTAAATCAGTTTTTTAATTTAATATGTTTTTGTTATTATTTTACACACAGTATTACGTTCACTACAAATATTCAACAAAACATTGTACATTTTTATTTTATTTCATTACAGACTGGTAAACAAAAATTTAACCACTGAATAAAATCGCACTAGGAAATATTCAGTGTAAAAACGCTCTGATTGGTCCAATTGAGGAAAGTAGCATGTTGTGATTGGTTGTTTGTTAGATGTAGAAAATAATCAAGATAATCTTACATGTACGTCCCCTGAAATACGTGAAATTGACAAAAATACGGTCGCGAATTTGTTCACATCAAAGTTTTCTACTGGACGCATTCTATTTTTGACACATTTTGTAAGAGTGGCATGCATGACATAATTCCGAATCAAGCTTTGTTAACCTAAACATTTTCGTAAAATGTTTCGTGAATTAATGGCTATAATGACATGGAGATGATGACGTCGCGTTTCTTAATATGTCTATTAATCAAAATGGAAGCAAATTACAAAAAAAAACTTGTAGGGCATCAATAAATGACGCAAGCGGAAAACAGTGGTTACGGTAGTTAATATTATCTCAACTCGGTGCCTCTGGTAACTAGCAAAATTTTATTAATTTATCTATGTGCCAAAAGTGGAATGACCAAATTTCAAAGTGCTCTTCGATAAACTCAGAAAATAGTGAGAACATGCAGAATGGACTTTATTATGCCAGTCTCAGTACGATTATTTAATAAATATTTGAAATATATAAAGTATAGTTTTTTTATTTATCTATTCACCGAATCCATTTAAATAGTATATTAAAAACACAAGTATCATAAGTCACTCTATTGGCGCAGGCGTCCAGGTTTAGCGCCCGAGGAGTGTAGCGACGAGAGTCCCAATTGGATAAGATAAGTGTGCCAAGTGACGCATGAAACGTGTGTTTTACTCTATTTTTACTTTCTTGCTTAACAAGAAATTTTCTCTATTCACCAATCCATTTAAATAGTATATTAAAAATACAAGTATCATAAGTCCCTCTATTGGCGCAGGCGTCCAGGTTTAGCTCCTGCATAGCGACGAGAGTCCCAATTGGATAAGTGCGCCAAGTGACGCATGAAACGTATGTTTTACTCTATTTTTACTTTCTTGCTTAATAAGAAATTTTATCTATCCACCAAATCCCTTTAAATAGTATATTAAAAATACAAGTATCATAAGTCACTCTATTGGCGCAGGCGTCCAGGCTTAGCTCCTGCGTAGCGACGAGAGTCCCAATTGGATAAGTGCGCCAAGTGACGCATGAAACGTATGTTTTACTCTATTTTTACTTTCTTGCTTAACAAGAAATTTTATCTATTCACCAAATCCATTTAAATAGTATATTAAAAATACAAGTATCATAAGTCACTCTATTGGCGCAGGCGTCCAGGTTTAGCTCTTGCGTAGCGACGAGAGTCCCAATTGGATAAGTGCGCCAAGTGACGCATGAAACGTATGTTTTACTCTATTTTTACTTTCTTGCTTAACAAGAAAGTATTGCGGTCGAAAAAAAAATCGAAAAAAATAAGTTATTTTGATGTTTTACGACTGCTTGAACTCGAAAAATAATATTTTAGAAAATTTTTCAAAATGTGTGAATGAAATTTGGAATGAAGGCCTACGAGACAATTATGTCGACAAAACAAGCTTTTAAACGCAATAGGTACACAGGGAGTGAAAATAAGGGTGTTATTTTGGAGGCAAATTTTAACATAGAAGATTGAAACTCAGGTCATCAATAACTCGCATGAAATGCAATTTTTTGAAACTTTCAAAATTGAATATGGGCGCAGTTATAGTCACATATACATTTTTTTTTGTAGAAATTTATTTCCGATCCCGTTCAAGATATAAAAGAATTGGAAATAGATATGCGTAGTTAAATAAAGGTTCTTTAAAGAGATTCATTTACGTAATAAATTATGGTATAAATTTGCCTCCATTTAAGGGGTCAAACTTAAGCAATTATTCGAAATTGATTTATTCAAAATTCGCTCCAAGCATTTTTTTTTTTTATATTTTCTAGCCAACTAGCCACTCTTATGAATGCAACTAACCTGCTTCTTCTAAAACTTAAGAGATATGAATTTTCAAATATTTAATATTGATATTGTTATAACTTTCTAACTATTTTGGCTACAAACTGGGATTCTGGAAATAAACTTTGTTCATTTGCGCTAATGAAATGATATTATCCTGATGAAACACTACTTCCGGTTTTTCCGGATATTTAAAACATTTCTCGTATTGCTGGTATAACATACACATATTCTTACTTTATTTGAAAGGGATTGAAATTTGCTTTAAAATGATATGAAACAGTCCATAGTTATCTTGAAAGATAAGCGAGATATTTTTTTTTTAACATTCAACCTACATGTGCATAGAAGGTTATGCAATCTAGTTTTTTTTTTCACTATCGTTAAATCGATTTATCTCATTTTACAACTTTTGGCCAAGTTTCGTCAAGAGGGCGGGGTTTTTAAGGGTCAGTGTGTGGTTTTTATTAAATATTTCTTAAACAGCCGAATATTTCAAAGATATAAAAAAAACCGTAAATTTTTTATTATTTTGCAAGAAAGTCCTGTAATACACTAGCATTCACCTAGTTTCCATTGATGAAAATAATTAAAAGTATCAACAAAATTTGCAGCAAGACTGACTAAATTCATTGAATAGAATTCTTTAGAACTTTAGATGTTTGGGTTGGTAATACTCAAATATCATATTACAATGTCATTATAGGTTTAATCTCACAACTTAACAATGTTAGATAATGTTATATTCCTTTATTCATTCCGTTACAGCGCAATGAACACACATATTTATGTTTACAGTTTAAATTGAATCATTTAATGGAATAAAACTGATCAATACACTGGTACTCATTAACAGTTTCTCATTAAATTATGTTTGTAATTCAAGTCATTCAAGTATCAAAGAGACTTACAGTAGATAATAATGTAGTTGTATCCTATTGAATTAATGAATAAAAATGAAAACATATTGTATACTTTTGCAAAATATGACTCCTAAAATATCATCTGAAAAAAGTGATATTTGTTTTAACAAAATACCTATGTATACATAGTAATTTTATTTCTAAATATGTATTTTTCTTAAATTTAATAGATTTTCTTAAAATAATAACGCTCATAACATTAACTTTTTAACTTTCTGTCGAAGTTTACGCATATTATAATTTTTTATTAAATATTTAACCAACTGATGTGTCAAAATATTATTACATCAGAAAAGACACCTGAAAAGTTACCAGAAACCATGCTTCTAAGAAGCTTCTAAACGCACTACAAACGGTGTGCTTACACAGACCGAATTAGAAAAAACAATTAAAAATATCCGGTTTGAAACAACACACGACTTTCTAACCTTCAAAGTAGAAATTAAAAGAAATGAAATAATTTTAATTATAATTGTTTTAGGACAATGCAACCTCTTTTTTATACGTTTATAACGAAAACAGGCAACATTGTAAAAACAAAAACAATAATTGATGTCAAACAGACATTTAAAACTTCATGTCAGATAGAGGTTAATAGACATCTAGATGCTAAAAAATTCTAAAGCCGCCCGCTTCTATAAAAATATCGATAATACAGCTTAAGCATTTTCAATCATATTTATTTAATTTTTACATTTCTTTCGCTTTACATTAAAGAACTTTATAAAGAAAATTTATGTAAAATTAAATTTTCTTTAAAAAATGTCTACACTTTTTCTTATAAAATTAATCTTTAATCAGATATTAAAAAAAATGAACACTAAATTCTACCTGTCGCTAAATTACGTATCGTATCAAAAAGTTGCATATAACATAATTAATCGATATGTTTAAGGTTTATATCTAGGTATTTTTATATCGTTGAAACATGCAGCTGTTTTAGAAATATTTGATAAAAACAAAAAACTGGCCCCCCTCTCTGCCGCTGGATTGCTCTCAAAATGCACGCGCACACCCACGCACACGCCCACGCACGCACCCACCCACTCACACACGCACGCACCCGCACACACACACACACACACATGTACGCCCACGCACGCACGCATCCTCACACGCACGTACCCACGCACACACACACACACACACACACCACCACCACCACCACCACCACCCACCCACCCACCCACATACCCACCCATCCACCCAGACACCATGGCCGATTTTGGCGAAACTTGGCCAAAAGTTGTAAAATAAGCTAATAATTCGATTTAGCGATAGTGAAAAAAAGGCGATTTTATAACCGCCTATACCTACATATGTATATATAGATTGGAAGGTAATAAATATGACAGTGATTCTTTTATTTTAGAAGATCCTGAATGGAATTATACTGTTTTTAATGTGATATCTGCGTAAAGCTTTAAGAACTCTTCAAATAGGTACCTCATGAGATATTTTCATTGTTGCCAGTTTGGGCGATTTATCGTAAAATGGGCGACGTGGGAAGGGCCTGTGCGACAATACATTATTATTTGTTGACAGGTGACCAAATTGGCGACCATGGTTGACAGTTAAGGAGATTTATCACCAAATGTGCGACTTAGAAAGGGTCTATGTGACAAAAATTATTGTTGGAAAATTGTAACGGGCAATCAAATTGGCGACATCATATGTAAATTCTACTAGTTTTAATTACTGTAAACTAATACTTATATATTAAAATAAACTATGGGGTAGTACGTATGTGCAATTCAACTTAAAACCTCTAGGAAAGTGGGCTACCAACGTTTTGTAATGGTTCAATGACCATTTGTGTCCCACACGATGGGCGCTAATTTGTAATGTTTCTCTGAATGGTAAAGCTACCCAAGTCCCACATTCCATGCCAATTTGTAATGTAACTTTGAGTGAATAGTTTGACAATTCAAGCTTCACCGGTTGGACGACAATTTGTGTACCTCTTATTATTTAGAACTTATTGTTTAATTAATTTTTAGTCTCACAATGGTTCGCTGATTTGTAATGGTCCTTGCTCGCTAAAAGGAAATAATTTCACTTAAATCATTAATCTTTCGCCTTATAATTTGAACGATTTATTTTCAATATAAATTAGAATATTTCTACAACAACAATGATTCAAACTTATCTCCGATATCGAGTATTGATGCTAGATTAGTAGTCGAAATATGTAATCGTTATTAATATTCATAATTGTAAACCTAATGCAAAATAAAATGTACTGTTAATGCAGTCAGGTTTCAAATAAAGTCACTCTAGCTATCAGTTACTTTATGATGGTTTTTTTACCCCATAACTTTATTTATATATAATAATATAAAGTGAATAACTGATCCTTGGTTCACTCTAATTTATTAATCTGAACCAGTGCTATATTCTGGTGTTTATACCTCCTTTACTTAGGAACAATAGCTAACATATTATGCCTTTGATCTCTTTAAGTTAAAACAACTGATGTATTGAAAAATTTATCCATGCCATCAATTTAATTGTAATGAAAAGTTCAATTCTCTACTACGATTAAGTTAATCTATTAATTTCTTTTCCACTTGATATTGTGGTAGTATCTTCTTAAATTTACACTAAACTGGGTAAATAAATTTCAAAGTACAGTTGGCTTACATCAATTTAAGTTAAACAGTAAATATAAATATAACAAATGTATTATATATATTTCACAGACGTAAACATTGTGATCATAAATATTAGCCTATGATCCCTAAATCCACCTATTTTAATCTAGGTACATATAGCATATAGATTCAATGGTCAAGTTCTATTTCAGTCTATTTACTTTATTATTCAGTTAATGAAAATACTAAAAAATGATGAAATATATTTCCAGTACGCGCCCATTGAGTTGTTCAACAAAATATAAAACAGTAAATACCTTGTATCGTTAGTTTAACAGTCCACTATCGACTACACCATAAGTTCCATCACTAGTATATATTCCCAGATAATCGTAGTTTACCATACTTCAATCACCTCGTCTATAATTGGTTTCTTGGCAAACCAATTTATGTTCAATTCATTTCTTCGACACACCGATGCAACTTACTCGAGTCACTATCAGCTGTTTTCTTATATACACAACTTAGGTATTACATTAGTTACATCAACTGGAATTACCATCCCAATTTAAGGTGGAATTATTTAAACCATTTATATACACTTAATTGTCTGTTAAATTTTAAGTTTAAATACAATCTTTAAGCCTTTCGTCTGTTCGAATATATGTAATGGTTGATGTAGGTCCTCTTTTCTTCTATTTTTCAAATTCCTTACACAACGACTTTGCAATCTTTGTTCTGAAAATCAGCAAATCCATTTGCATTTTTTTGCTACTCCAAAAAAAATTGACAATTTCGTCGGTAAAGAAGCCAATTATTTACTATAAACAAAGTCAACATAATGGAATATCAATCGGTGGTACCACCTCTGGATCGTAGGTGGATGCTGTGATACGAAGGCAGCGCATCGAATGTATCCACTCCGCCCATAAAAAAGTTATAAGTCTAAACTGTCTGTGGACAACAAATTTCGAGCTTTTCGTTTTCCTATCCCATCTTTTTACTGTAGAAGTTGGCTGTGCGCAAGAAATTGCACCAACTGAAACAACACTCGGGTTGTCAAACAATTTCATAAACAGAAATCCCATCAACGATAACTGATTTTTCTTCATAGCTACCTTTCCTTTTTTTCAAGACATTATCGGCTGAAAGTGCAAGTCCTGGAAATCTGTTTATGCGGATTGTTCCCATTTTACACAGTTCGACGAAGAAAACCAATTATCAAAATAAAGTAGGCAATTTACATTCTTATTCAAGTTCTAGACTAATTTCAAGACAATATTTGAACTGGCGTCCAAATCAGGACAATTCTGAACCTTTTCAATTTTGACAGTAAATATATCAAAAGTGTCACATACAACGAATATTTGCTTACTTGGTAGATATTGTTTTATTCCTGAGTGGACTTTGAATGATACCATTTATTCATCAATACCTATCCTCTGTTCTTGGGGGTTCTCCAAAAACTTAAATAGCAGGTGATCTGCTAAAGGTCTAATTTGATATAATTGATTTCGGTCTGGAGTACCTTGTTCTTGGGCATTTGCATTGTCATTTAGGTGTAAGTTTCTCTTTATTTCTTCCCATCTATCCCTACTTAGTATATTAGCAACTTAGGCAATCCTGATTTCTGTTGCGCACAACACACGAGACCTTGGAAGCCCAAAAATCGAAATATAAATGACCGTCCCGAAGAATTGCTTCAGTTCAAACATTTGAAAACAAACTGCTCTGTTCCACTATATTACTTTCGTTATCAATGAAGTATCGAAAATAATCGATAGATAGTTTCATTTGTTCCGATTGTGGAACAGCATCTTGCCATATAGGTACATTTTTCACACTGCTATCTGAGCTTACTATAACACCAACTAGAAATATAATAAAAAAATTATTACATTATTAATTACTGTTGTTTTAATAATTTCAGTTCATAATCATCATTGTTATCACTGAGGTAGCTATCTTCACAGGCACTCGGTATAGCTCTGGGTATTAGCTTTGTTTTTCCTCTTCCGTAAAACGCACTTATCATCTGCAAGAGTAAAATATTATTTGTCTATAACCTCAAGTAACAGTACAATTAGGTATACATAGGGTGTGTATAAATTGGCACATGTCGGTACTTGTTATTCTTTGGACAGTTCTGAGACGAAGACGAAAATCAATTGACAAAAATGTTGGATCTGCTTACGTTATTTCACACGAGGACACCAAAGTTTAAAATTTCAGCCCCTATTTTTGCAACTTAGTCAATAGTAGAAGAAAAAGATTATAATGTTTTACAAAGTATCTTACCTAAATCTATTCATAATAACTTAAATACAATCAGGTTTGAAAAGAATAAGTTATTGAAAGTTTTTGAATTTGCAAATTTTAGGAGGAATCAATTTGGCAACATAACAGTTATGGCCTCGTAAATTTCATGTGTTATGTTTAAATTTCAATTTGACGGTTCTGTCATGTTTCACAGTTGATATTTTTTGCTGCTTTTAGCTGTGTACGCATCCAGAACCGTCCAGCTAACCAGGCCAGAAATTTTGGAGCTAGATATCCTTGGTATCCCGCGCCGATTATTAGAAATTTGTATCAACATGCATGGATATCAAACTGAACAATTTCTTTGAACAAATACAAATGCACTCAACAGTTCCATTATTTTTTGTGCATAAGCCATATGATGTCTATGTCCATATGACTTCAAATATTTTGTTTATAACTTGCCACCTGTTGATGCGTTTACATTAATGTCAGCGTTGTCATATACTTTTTTCTTGCAATAGCTCGTATGAAGAAACGAAAGCAGATCCGCCATTTTCGTCTAATAATTCTCCAAAAAATAACGCCACATGTAGGAAATGCGCTAATTTATACACACCCTGTATTTATTCGTACGATTTGGGATCATTTCATAAAATGTAACCGTTTATTGTTACTATTATTTCCGATTGATTCGAAAACGCGACAAACCCTTAACGTCACAAAATCAAAGAATACAGATACGTATTCCGCCACGAGCACCATTGTTGCTTTATGTATTAGGCAGTAACATGTAATTTTTTGTAAAAACTTCTTTTTCTTCTAAAATGACACACGAAACGACTACGACACACCACACCCACATGAAACTCGAAACAAGTCACTACATTTTCGCAGTCATAATCGCCAACAGATGGCGACTACCGCAACATACGCGAAGTATGCTATGTTGCAAATTCGTAACAGACCGTCAAAGTGGAGAATATTCAGCGTGTGCTCCCGTATCAGAATTGAAGACTGTTATGTCGCGAATTAGTAATGTTCCTCTAAAAGGGTTAAAGCACAAAATAGGTTCGATTGAAACGTATTGTCGGTTCTGTCAGGTCTACAGACTTGAGCAAACAGATGGTGTAGGCAGTTTGCGCAGATATCGCAAAAAAACTGATATCCGACCACAAAATGCGGCACAATACTGAAAGTTTTATTGCAGTGCCATGACGACAGCGACGAGTTCCTGTACAGGATTGTCACCGGCGATGATACGTGAATTGCTCACTTTACCCCGGAAACCAAGCAGCAGCCAATGTAGTTTGCTGTACAGCGGATGTTCGGTCAGGACGAAATTCAAACTGATGATGTCAGTACGGAAAGTGATGTACACGGTGTTTTGGGACAGAAAGGGTGCTCTGTTCGTTGACTTCCTGTCCAGAGGTGTAATAGTGAACGCTGATGGTTACTGTGAAACGCTACCGAAAATACAACCGGTCATTCAAAGTAAGAGGCATGAAGCTGAGTGCAGGTGTTGTGCTGATCCATGACAATGATCGTTCGCATACGGCTCGACGACGCTCAGTAACCGTTCTGCAGGAGTTCCGATGGGAGCTGTTTGATCATCCACCGTACAGCGCAGATCTTGCTCCCAACGATTTTTATCTTTTCTTGCACTTCAAGAAATTCCTGTTAGATGGTCAGCATTTTCACAGTGACGAAGAACTGAAGACGAACGTCACACTCTGGTGCCATCTCAGGTAGCAAACTTCTACGACACAGCAATTCAAAAGTTGGCCCAGTTTGTGATAAGTGTCTTCATTATGGTGGGATTATACCGAAAAATAGTTCAAACATTGCTCTATCTCTGGTGCTAATAAATTCTTTCAAGTTACTATGTGTGCTTAAACAAAAATGAAAAACCCGGATTGAGATTCAAACAATTTCATAAACAGAAATCCCATCAACGATAACTGATTTTTCTTCATAGCTACCTTTCCTTTTTTTCAAGACATTATCGGCTGAAAGTGCAAGTCCTGGAAATCTGTTTATGCGGATTGTTCCCATTTTACACAGTTCGACGAAGAAAACCAATTATCAAAATAAAGTAGGCAATTTACATTCTTATTCAAGTTCTAGACTAATTTCAAGACAATATTTGAACTGGCGTCCAAATCAGGACAATTCTGAACCTTTTCAATTTTGACAGTAAATATATCAAAAGTGTCACATACAACGAATATTTGCTTACTTGGTAGATATTGTTTTATTCCTGAGTGGACTTTGAATGATACCATTTATTCATCAATACCTATCCTCTGTTCTTGGGGTTCTCCAAAAACTTAAATAGCAGGTGATCTGCTAAAGGTCTAATTTGATATAATTGATTTCGGTCTGAGTACCTTGTTCTTGGGCATTTGCATTGTCATTTAGGTGTAAGTTTCTCTTTATTTCTTCCCATCTATCCCTACTTAGTATATTAGCAACTTAGGCAATCCTGATTTCTGTTGCGCACAACACACGAGACCTTGGAAGCCCAAAATCGAAATATAAATGACCGTCCCGAAGAATTGCTTCAGTTCAAACATTTGAAAACAAACTGCTCTGTTCCACTATATTACTTTCGTTATCAATGAAGTATCGAAAATAATCGATAGATAGTTTCATTTGTTCCGATTGTGGAACAGCATCTTGCCATATAGGTACATTTTCACACTGCTATCTGAGCTTACTATAACACCAACTAGAAATATAATAAAAAATTATTACATTATTAATTACTGTTGTTTTAATAATTTCAGTTCATAATCATCATTGTTATCACTGAGGTAGCTATCTTCACAGGCACTCGGTATAGCTCTGGGTATTAGCTTTGTTTTTCCTCTTCCGTAAAACGCACTTATCATCTGCAAGAGTAAAATATTATTTGTCTATAACCTCAAGTAACAGTACAATTAGGTATACATAGGTGTGTATAAATTGGCACATGTCGGTACTTGTTATTCTTTGGACAGTTCTGAGACGAAGACGAAAATCAATTGACAAAAATGTTGGATCTGCTTACGTTATTTCACACGAGGACACCAAAGTTTAAAATTTCAGCCCCTATTTTTGCAACTTAGTCAATAGTAGAAGAAAAAGATTATAATGTTTTACAAAGTATCTTACCTAAATCTATTCATAATAACTTAAATACAATCAGGTTTGAAAAGAATAAGTTATTGAAAGTTTTTGAATTTGCAAATTTTAGGAGGAATCAATTTGGCAACATAACAGTTATGGCCTCGTAAATTTCATGTGTTATGTTTAAATTTCAATTTGACGGTTCTGTCATGTTTCACAGTTGATATTTTTTGCTGCTTTTAGCTGTGTACGCATCCAGAACCGTCCAGCTAACCAGGCCAGAAATTTTGGAGCTAGATATCCTTGGTATCCCGCGCCGATTATTAGAAATTTGTATCAACATGCATGGATATCAAACTGAACAATTTCTTTGAACAAATACAAATGCACTCAACAGTTCCATTATTTTTGTGCATAAGCCATATGATGTCTATGTCCATATGACTTCAAATATTTTGTTTATAACTTGCCACCTGTTGATGCGTTTACATTAATGTCAGCGTTGTCATATACTTTTTCTTGCAATAGCTCGTATGAAGAAACGAAAGCAGATCCGCCATTTTCGTCTAATAATTCTCCAAAAAATAACGCCACATGTAGGAAATGCGCTAATTTATACACACCCTGTATTTATTCGTACGATTTGGGATCATTTCATAAAATGTAACCGTTTATTGTTACTATTATTGCCGATTGATTCGAAAACGCGACAAACCCTTAACGTCACAAAATCAAAGAATACAGATACGTATTCCGCCACGAGCACCATTGTTGCTTTATGTATTAGGCAGTAACATGTAATTTTTTTGTAAAAAAACTTCTCTTTTTCTTCTAAAAATGACACACGAAACGACTACGACACACCACACCCACATGAAACTCGAAACAAGTCACTACATTTTTCGCAGTCATAATCGCCAACAGATGGCGACTACCGCAACATACGCGAAGTATGCTATGTTGCAAATTCGTAACAGCCGTCAAAGTGGAGAATATTCAGCGTGTGCTCCCGTATCAGAATTGAAGACTGTTATGTCGCGAATTAGTAATGTTCCTCTAAAAAGGGTTAAAGCACAAAATAGGTTCGATTGAAACGTATTGTCGGTTCTGTCAGGTCTACAGACTTGAGCAAACAGATGGTGTAGGCAGTTTGCGCAGATATCGCAAAAAAACTGATATCCGACCACAAAATGCGGCACAATACTGAAAGTTTTATTGCAGTGCCATGACGACAGCGACGAGTTCCTGTACAGGATTGTCACCGGCGATGATACGTGAATTGCTCACTTTACCCCGGAAACCAAGCAGCAGCCAATGTAGTTTGCTGTACAGCGGATGTTCGGTCAGGACGAAATTCAAACTGATGATGTCAGTACGGAAAGTGATGTACACGGTGTTTTGGGACAGAAAGGGTGCTCTGTTCGTTGACTTCCTGTCCAGAGGTGTAATAGTGAACGCTGATGGTTACTGTGAAACGCTACCGAAAATACAACCGGTCATTCAAAGTAAGAGGCATGAAGCTGAGTGCAGGTGTTGTGCTGATCCATGGCAATGATCGTTCGCATACGGCTCGACGACGCTCAGTAACCGTTCTGCAGGAGTTCCGATGGGAGCTGTTTGATCATCCACCGTACAGCGCAGATCTTGCTCCCAACGATTTTTATCTTTTCTTGCACTTCAAGAAATTCCTGTTAGATGGTCAGCATTTTCACAGTGACGAAGAACTGAAGACGAACGTCACACTCTGGTGCCATCTCAGGTAGCAAACTTCTACGACACAGCAATTCAAAAGTTGGCCCAGTTTGTGATAAGTGTCTTCATTATGGTGGGGATTATACCGAAAAATAGTTCAAACATTGCTCTATCTCTGGTGCTAATAAATTCTTTCAAGTTACTATGTGTGCTTAAACAAAAATGAAAAAACCCGGATTGAGATTCTGTAATTTGATTAATGTGATGATCACCAAGGAGACAATTGAAACAGGTGACGTAATCTAGCTTGTGGATCTTCGAATCCGGAACGTTTGTACGGTTTAAGAATGAAAACTTGTTAAATTTCCTCTTCTTTTTTTTTAATTTTTTTTATGAAGTATCAGAAGACGATGAATTTCAAAGTGACATTCAGAACAGAACAGTTTGTCTTAAGAAGTTACAATAATAGAGGTTTTTTGTGATTTGAAAAACCATGTAAGTTTGAACCTTGCCAAAGATTTGTACGAACTGCGTTTTATGGTACTATTCAATTTTTATCATCACCGAATTCTTTTCGAGAAACAATCCATCTATCCTTGCCATGATTACTCTCAACACTTTTCATTTCAGTAGTGTTTTGCGTTCTTTGATAGTCTCTTTCTTGATTTATTTTATAGATATTGAGAGCTCTAGGGGGAGCACTAATCTTGAGTTTCAGTGAAAGTGGTGTGTAACAGTATTGTACTTGTTCACAAATCACGAGTGATCAGTATGAAGTGAAACAATTTTTTGGGTACATTTTATTTTGTTATCCTGAATTGAGTATTATTTTATTTTTAAGTATTAAGTTTATTTGGAAAGAAAGTTTTTATGTTTGTTATTAAATTAATGTAATATGCATTGAATTAGTAAATATTATTCGTATATAAACATGAATCTCAATAAATTGCATTTTCTGTAAATATAGCATGAATCATATACCCAAGTTCAAAATATGTTTACAAATTAACATTTAAAACTGTTAACTAATGGTAATGTAGTATAAATTAGTATTTACATCAATAACAAATTTAAAATCTAATTCTGAAATTGTAGAAGATAACGAGCCGCTGCTGCTTACAAACTTAATTAATGACAAAAAGAGGTCGCACTTGTCAATGAAATTAATATAAAATGTGATAAAAATTGTTAAGAATTTGAACAAATGAAACAGCATTTGAAAGATCATGTTTTGGTTAATCAAGATTATATATTAATTGTATAAATAATCTTTATGTACTGTACATTTTTGCAAAAATAGGTTCAACGGGGCCTACTTCTTATGGCGGATTAAAAGATTTAATGTAAAATGAATTAAGAAATTGATATAATAGATTTTGATGGGTAAAAACTTAGTTCATTTATATTAAGATATCTAAGTTTTGTGAAAATTATTAAACTGGAAATTCATACTAGACTTAGCACATTATCCTGAAATTTTTGTTACCTGACGCATTAAATGGAAACATAAGCAAATAAATTTAACCAAAGGGTGCCGTATATAAGTTTTTATTGGAGGATTGAATGTATTGATACGTTGGAGAAGCAACAGTTATAAAACAAGTGGTGACAAAGTGGCAGTGTTCATTTTACATCGATGCGAAACGGCCGAAACTTAAAATTTTCCGGCTATTTTAATTATGTTGTGAAATTGTATAATATTTTACATTTTACAATTGAAAGAATTTCGTCTGCATTATTCAACATGAGGTTTTTTAAATCTATTAGTGATTGTATATTAAATTTAAAAGACCCTAAACGTTGAATTAGGAGATCTGACCAAAGAAATAAGTATTGTGTTGTGAATTTAAGTTATACAAATAAGTGATAACAAAGATGCGTTCTAAACTCATTGTCCTTTAAAGGAATTAACAAATATTATAATTTATTATTTATAAATTTAGTTAAGTAAATGATGAAGTAACATGGTACACAATTACTTGGTTATAACTGGAAATTTAGAAAATTTGTTTAAATTGTATGTAAACATAGAACTTAAATAAATAATAAGATGATTAAACGTTAAACCTGATATTGGATTATTAATTTCAATTTAGTAAGAGAACTTATCTTGATATAATATTGAAATAAGTTAATGGTCGCGTGCTGATAGTAGCTTTAATTTTTGAAATTCATTAAAATAAATTGTGTTGCAACTCGACCATTGAATGTATATGTCCATAGTTTAAGCAGCTAGATAGCAGGGCCGATAGGATTTATATAAGAGATTTCAGTGTGTATGTCTATGACATCATGTAATAAATTTGATAAAATTGCACTTAATGATTAATTTGAATTCGGATAGCCAGTTCGTTTATTCTATTTATTACAAATGAAAGTAGATAACATTACTATATTAAGTTAGAAGGAAGCACATGGACTAACTTAATACATAATAGGGTATAAAATTTCCACGTATATTTAAATTAATTGTGACATAGATATTCTATATTTTTGACAGTTAATTTACAAAAATTTTTTAATCTCCCAATTATTTTATTTTTAAGTGATCCAAAGGAAATTTGTCGTTATCCCTTAAATAGAGGAAGCGTTTAGCACACTAGTCGTATATTATTAACTCAGTCCATATTTATGACCAAAGGTCAGAGAATAGTTTAATTTAATTAAATAATAATAACTTTTAATAGAGTTGACGATTGAAATTATACTTAAAGTGGTTTACATAAAGTGATATTGAGATTGCTCGATTCTCAACTTAAATTAAAGGCACCTTACCAGAGTTAGATAGGGTTAATTTCTATTAGAAATTGCATATTATTGTGTCAATAACTGATATTGGTTTTGAGCCTTCTACAAGTAAAATTAGTGTTCAATACATGATATAATTACGAACGTTACGATACAGAATTAACCACTTTTGTTTCAACGAAGATTAAGAAATTACATTCAATTTCGCTCGCTAAGTGAGGCTTGTATCATTACAATTTAGCGCCTATCGTGTGGGTCACGAATGGCCAGTGGGTCTTTACAATCACCTAACGAGCACTTACTCTCATCCGATTAATTTTAAACAAGAATGTTGTACTAAGAGTCCTATTAATCAGATATCACCAATTCTCTTTTTTACGTAAGCATAGCTTGTATGAAGATTTCCATAATAGGTTTATTTGCATGCTGTGTAATCTTGCGTGATTACAAATTTTCGCTAATCACGTTTTGTTTAATATTTTACA
The DNA here is from genome assembly GCA_036346205.1 of Vesta saturnalis. NCBI lineage: Eukaryota > Metazoa > Arthropoda > Insecta > Coleoptera > Lampyridae > Vesta > Vesta saturnalis. The sequence goes on from JARFJB010001795.1 coordinate 920,155, forward strand.
ACGATGCAACTTTTTTAACACAACTCTTTGATTTTGTTTCATTATCCATATGTTGTTTTTTTGCTTGATATTTGATAATGAATTATTTTTTGTAGGTGTAAGTGGAGAATGGATGGGTGCTTGGCTTATATTAAACCAACGAACGTTACACTATGCAGTAGATAAAAGTTCTCCTAAAAGTATTGATTTACGCAAAGCCCGATGCATAGTTTTCCAAAATTATCAAGACACTCAAGTTGTACCCCGCACAAATGACAAGGGACCAAATATGTTAATTGATTTTCCCAATGGTGTCCTTTATTTGCGTATGTGGACTACAAGAGAAACTAGAGTACGTATTAATTTAGTTTGTCTGTTAATAATTTGTCAATTTCAGGCGTGGTGTTGTATAGTTCGATTGGCAGCACACAATAATGGAGCTTTATTAGAGCAACAGCAGTTAACCAAAAATGATATTCCAGTTATAGTTGAAAAGTGTATTAATTTTGTTTACGCTCACGGTATGGTAATTGTTATTTAGCAAATTTAATATAATAATCAAGCATGCTTGTTAATAGGAAGTATGACTGAAGGCATTTACCGAAAAGCAGGCAGCTCGGCAAATGTGTTGGATATTTTATCTCAGTTTAGGCGAGATGCTTGGGCAGTACAACTTACTTTAGATAAATGTAATGAACACGATGTTGCAACAGCATTAAAACGATTTTTTCGTGATCTCCCCGAACCTCTCCTTTCTTCAAGCAATCGACAATATTTATACCAAGTTTCACGTAATAACACTATTTTACTATATATATAGTTACATAATTATATTTTTTTAGTTGTTAAAATAGCAGATGAAAAAATAAGAATGTTTAGAGCACTTTTTGATCAATTCCCTCCAATTGCATACAAAACTATAAGACGTCTTTTAGGCCATTTACATTTTATTTCTACTCAATCAAAACGTAATTTAATGACAGCTGATAACTTAGCAACTGTATGGGGACCTACGCTTATGTCAAGTGACGTAAGTTACAAATGATTTCTAAATCGTTAATATAATTAATAATTTTAGGAAAAAGAAGATGTTATGAATCGGCAAAGTAAGGAGTTTGCAGTTGTGTCACAATTAATCTCTCTATATCGCAATATTTTTCCTGAAAATCCCGAAGAGATTGAACAAGAACGATTAATGCTTAAGGTTCTTGAACAATGTATAAAATCTCCTCAAGGTCCTGTTAACACTAAAGCATCTGGAGATTTGAGAGTTTGGGTGTACTTATATAATAAGGAGGGTCAGACGTATAATGTTGCAGTATGTATTTAAAGCACATATTTTTGTACTTAATAATCATACCATAACAAAGTTTTTTTTGCACAAAGTATGCTCAATATCAACAACTTGTATGTTAGGATGTGACTTTTTCCTAAAACTAAAAGTTAGGAAAGTTTTTTAAATAAAAAATTAAAAATGGGGTATGTTACAGAAGTCTAACAGAAATAATCAAGACTATTATACAATGTAGATATTATTGAAAATTGTTAAAAACAAAAAATATAAGCCGATAAATTCATAATTCAAATACTTGTCCTCATGGTTTATAAACTGTGTATTTCCAGATAAACCATACAAAATGTATATGTTTCGGTAACAACTACAGTTATCATTTTCAGTCAGAATGAAGATTAAAAAATTAATTAAAAGTTTTAAACAATATATATAAAATATGAAAATTCAAAGAATAAGCCTATTACAATTATGTACAGGGTGGTCCAAATTGGATACTTTCTTATTTAATCTTAAAAGACCCTTTATTTTAAGAGACCTAGGTGTCTGGAGCTCACATGTAATGAGAAAATCAATGGAATAAACAGATATCAGGTATCTCTAATTGTTTGACTGCTAGAGGACCTTTCTTGAATTTTGTTGATTTCTTTAAGGTCCCATAACTTTCTTATTATTAAAGATAATTGATTTTGGCAATATCTTTCTTAGAGTACTTTTTTACATAGAATTCATCGCAATAGATAGTTTTTATACAGGGCGTTTGGTTTTTTATACGATCCTAAACTACGTTCTTGTTTACGGACCACCCTGTATATTTTGGGCTTTTTGAAAACCGCGTAAAATTTAGTAAATTTTGATGTATCACTTGTTATATTTATGTCAAATATTTGCAATATTGCATTTTTATATTAAAATATTTGCCATGGCTATCAAAAGATGGCAGCATGATTTAAAACGACAATTTCTTAGTTATCTGGAAATTTTTATTACCGCCAAATATTTTTAATTTGAAATAATAAACAAAAAACAACGAATGTGATAGAAAACTTATGTGAATAAAACAAACAAGTATTTAAAAAATTAAACATAACAATAACAAAAATTAACTAAAGTAATAAAAAAAACTGATCTTAAAATATTAAGCTCATTTGATCAAATAGTTAACCTTTCTAGATTTCACTAATCGAACAGTGGGTTGTAAAACAAACACCTTTTAATGTTAGGTAAAGTGTTCAAATGGGTCTCTCATTTTTTCCAAACAGATTCTACACCTTTTCCTTATCGCCATTTGCCGTATCTTTAATTCCAAAGGTGGGTTTGGTTGAAATACCTGAACACTTTTAATTTTTTCGGTATTGTTTGATAACGGAAATTTCGTAATACGTTAAGAATTCAGCGGTCCGTCATATATATATATATATATATATATATATATATATATATGACGGACCGCTGAATTCTTAGCGATATTTACAAATTTTACCGTTTATCGAAGACATACCAATTAATTTATTACAGAGTTTTTTCCAACACGGCGGGGTACCACCGCACTGTGTGCGAATCATCAAAGATCATCTAAATAGGCAGGTTGGAGGAAACTGGGTGGGGAATCGGCTCAGATTTAACTACCCTTGATTTTTTGCTCTGGGATAAAATCAGAGACCTACAATATATATAATAATATATATATATATATATATATATATATATATATATATACATACAGTCCGATAAATTGTCCTTGGTAAATACGTACCCACACATTCAAACTAAACCTCTCGTAATTCCGTTCCTCCATAGTCGCATGAGGATTTTCACGAGTCCAAGTATATTCGTTGTATCTATTGAATATCCCCACACTACTGATGGAGCCCTCGTCCATCCAAATACAGTTTAAGGCAAAATTTTGATTTTCTTGCGTTTTTTCAATGAACTATTCACAAAAACGCGTTCGTCGTATAAAATCGCCAGGAAGAAGTTGATGGATTTTTCTGGTTCTGTAGGTCTTATTTTATTATTTTTTAAAATGCTGTTTCTAACTTTCTTGTTGACGTTTTACCATTGTGATTTATAGTTCCTAGTACTGTAATTTCTTTCAGTTCATTTTCATCTTGAGCTTCCTGATTAATATTGTAATTTTGCTCTAGGTTTAGTGAAAGAACCGTAGTTCTTAGATTTTGTTGCAGCTTACCGAATATATCTCTAAAGGGTTGCCGTCGTTCAGGGTACCTGTTAAAATACAGATTTCCCTGCTGTGTTAGAGTTTCCATTACTTCCGATGTAACATTCCAGCATGTCATTCTTTTCATACATTTTGAAAAACGAAATGAAGCAATTATTATCAAAATAAAAAACAACTTGAACAAAAACTTATTAACTAAAGTAACACTTTTTTTGCTTTAAAAACTTTTTTAAGAATTACACTACACTTAAATAAATATTTATAAACTAAAAGCATTGATTAACAAGTGGAGAAGATACGTAACGTTAACGCTACAAAGTGTACCTAGTCCCCTACCACTTTCCTGCTTGGTATATTACCGCAACATACCCCTGCAGCCTACAAACTGTTTGCTAAGCAAGTGACTCCCTCGGTAAACCATTCTAGAGTTAGCTTATAACTTGTTTTACATATTGACAATGCTCTAGCTGTTTACGATTCAGCAGGTTACATGCATAACAGCAGTTAAGAAAACAATTCGATAGAATCATTTTTATTTCTTTTAAAAGTGTGAATTTTAATTTTTTACGAATTGTTTAAAAATTTATAAACTATAAATTACATATATACATTTTTAATACTCACCAACGTTAATCTTATTCAATTAACCGTAGTAATTTAATTATTATCATTGAAATAATGCTTTAACAATACGTATTTATAATTAAGAAACCCTGTTGATGATAGTGGCTCAAAATTATATTACATTTTATTTCAAACAAAATCTTCAAATACATAATTATTTTTTAAAAGAATTTGAAATATCAGGATTCTAAATGTGCTGAAAAGTAACTTTTCCCTAATTATTTTTCAAATTCGATACAACTTCATTTTTATTCGCAGATATATCTCATCGTTTATGTTTTGTTGAAAAAGTTGTAAAACACTTTAAAATTTGTTTTGAAAAATGTGTAATTATTTTCGGCAATAACTTTAGAGCATTTGTTCTTCTTTCTCAAGAACAAATTAAAAGACAGTAATGAACTAGATTATTAATTTTTAAAACTTCAATAAAGAAAATTCAATGTGTGGATATATCTTATCTTTGTTCTGTTGATGAAGTTGCAAAATACATTTCAAAAGTTGTGTTCAGAAACACATAAGGATCCTTTGCAATGCCTTTAGAGCTAGTTAGCTACTGACTTTTAAACTTTGAATAAGCACAAGAAAAAAGGATCTGAAAAAAATTAGAAATTGTTATTAGGTATAGTTGAAGACAATGCACGTAGTTTTCTATTCTGTTTATGGGAATTAACAATGATTAATATTTAATTTCTGGGAAATGAATTTCTCAGAACCATTTTTTAATGTGGCATAAATTTTAATTTTTATGAGTAGATGTATTCTGTCATTTATATGTTCTATGCAAAAACTGTCAAAATCCTTTGCGAATTTTGTTTTTCAAAAAATATAAGTATTTTTGGTAATACCTTTACCGGAGTTGTCTTTCTCAAAAAAGAAATTAAACGATACTAATAATTTTGATACAAATTCTACAAAAGAGTCGGATGGTCTTTTTAAATCCATAATCTTTGCATAATAACGATAGTTGGTTTTCAGAAAGCAAACTTTCTTCGCACTTCACTAGTCTTTCACTACACAACGTGCAATTATATTTTTTGATCAGCTTTAATACTAAATAACCAGCTAGATACACAATGCTACAAGATTAAAAATTCGTAGGACCAACTGATTGTGTTTGGATGATAGATTCATTATCATTACCACCGTCACTAGCACTCACTTCCATAATATGTTGATGTGTGTTTGAAGTACTATTTGGTAATTCGACATCTGATTCCAACAGTTGGTTAGCCAATTCTAAAGTTTCAACTTCATCTGTTTCGCAATTTGCAGAATTAGCTCCCGTTTGTAATCTTATGAACATATTTTGTTGCATAGATATTCTAAATTGACGAACAGAAGTCATTGGGTTGTATCCGCCTCTGCTGTGAACTACTGAGTAAACATTTTCTAATGCATCCTGATTAATATGACCTGTTATTAAATACTTCACCCCTTCTTTTTTTAAATCATTCCACAATAGTAAGGTCTAATAGTCCACTTAAATCCATCTATGCAATAAATGTTATTGCGCACTTTCCCATCACTGTACACATGAATATTGTTAAAGTACTCTAACCCGTTTTCCAAATTATTTAGTGAAGTATTTCTATATCTGGACAATGGTCTACGATGCGGATTAGGATCTTCTAATGTTCTGCTATTAAGAGAATCCAATATATTATTAATTTCTTCAATAAAATTCCCAGTATTTTCGCACGTTGAATTGTCGAACTGACGTAGTTTTGAAACAGTTCTTATTGTAGAAGACATGGTGTGGCTAAAAATTTGCTCAGCAAGTTTACCCGAATTTTTTTAAAGGTGTTTGGAGTCATGTGGATTGGAGTTATTTTTTGCTCAAGGCTCTAGAGTTTGTACCACTCCTATCAATTTCATACGTCTTCAATACGTCACTCTAAGATACTGTGTTTCCGTTAACCACGAAATTTAATTTTGAATTCATGAAATTATTTCTTAGACTTTTTAGTAAGTGCGGGGTGTCAAAACATGTAAACAGTTTTGTATTATTTATGTATATTAACAGGGTTTTCACTTGAGGCGCCTAATTTTGCCAAAGCATTTCTGTTATTCGTTCCTTAGTCGCAAATGAGAACCATAGGTTTTAAAAACATATTTAATAATTTTTGAATAACTATAACAATTATATGTTTTAAATTGTCTGCCTTCATTGGTCCCGAAGGTATGTAATAACAAAAGGGGATTTTCCAATTATGTAATAGTCCTCTCAGATAAACTACCATAGCGGTATTAGCAACTTTGTCATCACGCCCTAAATGACCAAGATGCTTGTAACCTTCATCGATATACTGAAATTTGTTGAACTCTAATTTTCTTTTTAAAGCAATTTCATCCAATATAACCAACCACGCATACTTTGTCGTCATTCATTGTTTTTACTTTTGTTATCAACTTTTGTGTTAGATTTGTTGTGACGCCGGTTACTAAATTGGAAATTTTTAACCACAATTGAATTGCTCTTTCAGATGGTAAAACAAAACTTAATTTATTCTGCATATACCCTGGTGATTTATAATATAGAGATAATGCTACCTGTTTCTCATTATATGACCATGGAGTGTTTTTTCTGTGTAATAATTGCATGTTTATAAGTCTTTTACAGGCACACTTTTATTAACCATCGAACTTTCAACAACGTTTTTGGTGGTAAATTTCTTGCTTTTCAGTTTGAACCTGGTGTTTTGAATGGTTTTTGCTTTCAATTTTTTATGCACTATACGTAACTTAGATTAAGTTTCCTACATTTTGGTGTTAAAAATATTGATGTGCTTGGGGAGGGCATATTCAAAATCCTGTCACTGACGCAGGATTCGCGCGAATCACTGTCCTGTCCTACAAGGAAAGAGTTCTCCATTACTATAATTTTAGATGAAGGCGATGATGGCTCTGAATTTGTCAATGATGGAAGTGGTTTTTTTCGGGGGTAGGTACGTACTTCCTTTATAGTCAAAGGTGATGAATTTAAAGGGCAAACGATAGTAGCAATTAATTATTAATTCCTTATTTAAGTACTGATAGTTTTTTTTATTGAAAATCATATTTGAGGCAATACTTGAGGTAAGATTATCCTCACATTGCAGAACAAAAGAGTCATTGTTTAACTTACTGTTCTGTTTATCTGCAAGTAGTATACTTGCATTTCTTTTGGCAGATTTTTTCATTTACAGTTAACTAATAAAATATAGATATAAACATTATGCGAACTTGGTTTGTTTTAAATCGTTTTCAAGTAATTTAAAATTGTTAGTGATTAAGATTTTTATTTTATTACTCAGCCAATTTGATTTAATATACTTTGATTTAAAAAATAATATTTTATAATTACATACCTTCATTAGGAACTATGAATTTTTCAGGTATTGCATTTTTACTTAATATTTTACGAACAGAATTCCGCAAAATAAATTTGGAACTAAAATGTTCTTCACAAATTAATTTTTGTTTTAAGTCTTTATTGTTTATTTCAATTATTTTAATATTCCCACAGTTTTTCATCCACTCGTCGCATCTCTTTTCATCATTAATAGGAAATTTAAAGTAATTTAAGTCTCTTCTATTGTCGATTTTTATCTACAATACTTAACTACACTAATCACTTAACTATATAGTTTATATATTAAAAATATGAAAGAAGTAAAGCATCACAATACACCACAATAAAAGTTGTCACAACGAACGACGTAGACACCAACAAAGTCGAACCCATACCGAGCGGGTTTCGATAAATGTACGTTTATGCGCCACCATGCGGTCGATTGATAAATGTAGTACATTTCTTTCCATAAGGTTGCGGATCTTCTCCAACTTGCTTTCAAAAAACAAAAGAAGTAAACGTCATGATCATAGTTGCATCGTAGATATTCTTTATTATTCGCTGCAATTTTGTCTACTACTGCATTGAAATAATTAATACTGGGTACTATTCTATTGTCTCCCAGTTTTAGCTTACTAACAGAATGGAACCAACTGTTATCACTAAAATCAAACCATCTTCTTAAGTATGTGATTGCTGCTGTTAAACTGTAATAAAAATCTTCTTATATTTATTTTGGCTTGAATTAATTTTAATTTTTTTTAACCAAAAAGTCATAAAATGTTTCATCTTTCCTCTGTATTACCAAGGAGTGTATAATAAGAAGAGGCGCAACGGTATAGGATTTTGAGTAATAGGCGTATGTTGGGTTGCCTAATCAAATTTTCTCTATTAAATTATAAACGGGTGGTTACGGAAAGTAGTTTGCTTTAGTAGGTAGTTGAAAAACAAGATTTGGTTTACCTGCTGGGTGCTTGATTGTTGCTATGTTGCCGAATATGCTTTCTGCAATACTTGTGATTTATTTCAGTCGGCTAACTAATCAATCATTTTGACGTATTTGTACAATTTAAGCGCATATTAGCACCTCGTGTTTACTTTATTACAGGTATTAAAAATATAATTGTGATTTTCCTGCTTACTGGAAAATCAATAAAAATACTTATCTATATAAATTACGATTATATAATAATAAAAATAATTTATTTCCCACAGGAATACGGAATTACACGTTATAATTACTAAATGAATTTGTACAAGCACACCACTAATGAAAAATAGAAATAACAAATAAAAAATAATTGCTGCACTATTTATTAAAACAAATGAAACTAATTCTAGAAATTAGCAAAATATATAAAGACAATAAAAAATATAATTATAACCTTTGTAACAGTTTAATTTAAAAGAGTTTAGGTTATATTAATTCAATTCAATTAATTCAATTTATACTTATATTAATTCAATACAAATGCATACACAAGGAAAGTGTTTAAAATGAACAACATATATAGAAAAACCAGTTTATGCAGAATTGTTAACTACTTGAAAATTCGTCTGATTACATGTAGTTATGTTTGTACGAGCAGGTTCATTCGCGGGTTTGTCAGATTCTAATTAACTTTTTTTCAGCCATAATTAATTTTTAAACATATTGAAAAAAAAAATGATTTCCCTTTTATTGCAACTTCATTATAAGTACACATACACATAAGGAAATAAGAAAACCTACAGGTATTCATTGTTGTAATACGACTTTTGTTCGATGTGCGAGCAAGGAGTGGTGCAGGTAATAATATTCAGGTACTATGAGTCATTTAACAATTTAAAATAAAAGTACAGCTGACAACAATGCTGCTTAACAATTGAAAGACATCGTTGATGTTATCTGTAAATGGTTCTTTACTTATATTAAGGTTAGTTCGGTTCCCTGATGTGTAGAGGGATCGACGAAAACATCCTAACGGCCGGGGAACTTTCTTGCTTACGCTTAAAATCGATGGATTGCGCCTCTTCTTATTATATACTCCTTGGTATTACCTTATTAAAGAAACCATAATCTGGTACAACTCTACACAAGTTGTATTGTTCCTTTCGGGTAATTTTATGCAATCCTGAAACACCTTTAGTAGATTATTACAAAATAATAAATAAACTTCTGTAATTATATCTGTTTCAGAATTTTTACTAACATTGTTGTCTTTTTTAAGGTTTAAAAGTTTTATTATTTGCTGAGGACAATCATGCATACTCCTGAAATATGAAATAAGAGCTGGCCAACTTTGCAATATTCTGTCTATACAGGATTAAGACAAAGCCAACGAGTAGTTATATGGTGTAAAATTTCTTGGAAATGTAAATCAGTAAATTCAAAAAATTCCCTCCACTTCGCTGATTGGGCAAAATGAAAATAAATTTTTAATATTATGGTCTGAATGTCAGTGGACAATTTGTCTATACAACAATGTTGTGTAAGATGTGTGCATGACAAATTGGCTTTGAAAATGGAAGTATTTTTCCCCTTCAGCTCTGTATATAAAGAATTATTAACTCCAAAATTGGTATTGCAATTGTCAGCACTAAGACTGGATACATTATCAACAGCTAATTTTAACTGTTCAAATGTGTTTGCTATCTTCTTTAAAATCTTTTAACCTGTGGATAATTTCTATCTTCGGATTAAAATAGTGTATTATGAAAATGTAAACTTTCACCATTAATACTCATAATAAAATACTTATCTTTTTTGGGGTTTTTTAATGGTGTACTTTAAATTATACAATCTAAACGTTTCGATAACACTTACAAAATTGTTTACTACATCTTTAACAATTTTTAACAAACATTACTACTGACGAAGATAACTGTAAGTGTTATCAAAACGTTTAGATTGTATAATTTAAAGTACACCATTAAAAAACCCCAAAAAAGATAAGTATTTTAAAAATAGTGTATTGTTTAGGAAAATACTTTTGGTTTTTGATGTTGGAAGCTTCAATCTGCACCCAAAAAAAAAAGGTTGGTGTGATTGTTTAAATATTGTATGATATCCCATAAAGCTTTCGTACGTAAAACATTCTACACTACGGCTTCAGCTTTCGTTATACCTAGGTGTATTGCTTCATAAGCTGGATGGTTCCAAAACATGTATTTATATAACTTAATGTAACAGTCTAAACAATTGTAACATAAATGATGTTTAACATTATGGTAAACAAAACTAACTTCTAATATGGAGATTGCCAAACCAGCGTTCAATTGATCGTGTTTGTTTTTATTTTGTACAAAATTCAACAGTAAGTTGTTGTTTTTAAGCGATATTAGCTTTGCTTTATTGTTCTTTGTCTGTTCATGTTGTTTCACCTAAAATAAAATACATGTATAATATCATATGCATAAAAAACTAGCAAACGTTAAGCAACAATGGCATCATACCTTATCCATAATTCTTGTTGCACAATGTACAGGGATATTCATTATAAATTACCCAATGGATATTTTTGTTATTATAGCAGATAGATGTATACATTAAATGTAAAAGTTGTAGGATGGACAGTAAATCATCTTAATTTATCACGAAAAACACAGTGGCGTACTATAACTAAGCGGTATAAAAAATAATTCAAATTTTTTTAATAGAACACCCTGTATTTTATTTTACCTTCGTAAAACCCATATTTTTCTGAATTAAAAAATATACCACACGATACCCCCACGTTTAACCGTTGTTGAGTTATTTAACATTTAAAATGGTGGTTATGATATACTTACTTGCCTTTTGAAAAATTATTACAACCAAAGTCAACCATGAAATATTATTTTTGTTATTTTCAGCGCGCTTTCATTTTTATGATTGCAGAAACACGCCATTTTACACCTATATTTTGAACATTTTTTGAGTTATAAGTTATAACTCATATGATAACCACCATTTTAAATGTTAAATAACTCAACAACGGTTAAACGTGGGGGTATCATGTGGTATATTTTTTAATTCAGAAAAATATGGGCTTTACGAGGTAAAGGTATACAGGGTGTTCTATTAAAAAAAATTGAAGTATTTTTTATACCCCTTAGCTATAGTACGCCACTGTGTTTTTCGTGATAAATTAAGATGATTTACTGTCCATCCTACAACTTTTACATTTAATGTATACATCTATCTGGTATAATAACAAAAATATCCATTGGGTAATTTATAATGAATATCCCTGTACAATGAGCATTAAACTATGTCGCTTTCCTTAACCAATTGAATTGTTCCCAATTCTGCTGATACGATGAATAGTGTTTTTTTTTCCTTTTTATTTGTTTCGTTGATGACAAACATTCAGTACTGCTCCTGTTACATTCACCTTCACTGTCACAATCTGAATCTAGCTGGTCACACTCGTAATTCATTTCTATTATAATTTTATAACTGTACTTTATTGCACACAAAACCACAAACAAAGGCCATACTCCTAGACAAAAATTGAAGCTACACAGGTTTCTGATGTACTGACTGCATGCGTACAGCTGACCCACTAGAATTTAGATGCTTCTGATGGTTGCATTAATTTAAATTTTCTAACGATCATTCAATTCAATCGAAAAGTGATCCAATTTATGTATTTTTTTCATGTTTCTTGGAATGTAGGAGATATCCTCCTATATGTGAATTGAAGAATTGAGATTTGCTTCATAAATAGGAGGCTCCTATTAAATATAGGAGACCTGGCAACCCTAGTAGAGCATATAATTTTATCCATGGAAACATCGGACTACCATCGAGAAGGCTTATTCTCTGCATTATATTTTATATATTTGTTTGACACTTTAATTAATTTTTAAATCTGTCATTCTTACCGAAGATGATAATTGTAATTATTACCAAAACATCAAAATTTTGTATAATTTATCTTGAAATTATTATTATTATTACAGACTGTACACGCCTGTAGGAGCTGAAGCCGCCTCTTTAGAGGCTCTACTGACTAGTTATGTGTTGGTGGTGCGTCACTCACTCCACTGCGCTTCACTGTAATACTTTCTTTCATAAGTTTTTGTGTCTTGTTGCTTTTTCTGTACTCCTTTCTACCCTGCATTTTCTTCCTTCATTCTATTATTCTCATTTGACTTATGTCTTCTATCACTTGTTCTTCCCAGCACGTGTTGGGTCTTCAGTTGGGTCGTAACTGTAGTTTCCAATTCATGATCCTTTTTCTACTGCGCTTCCTCTCTTATTCTATTTACGTAGCCATATTATCTTATTCTCCTTGATTTGATCACTCTAACTATATTGACCTTGTCCAGTATTTCTTCCACTTCACTGTTCGTTAGTCTTCTAAACTGTCCCTCATTTATCTTCTTTGCTCAAAATATCTTTTTTACTATTTTTCTCTCGAAAATTTTTAATTTTTCCTCACCTCTATTTGTGAGGCATATATCCTCTGCTGCATATGTTACGACCGTTCTTACTACTGTTTTGTATAGTCTTAATTTCGTATTTTTGCTTACTTTTTTTGTTATTCATTATCATTTTTTGCCCATAGTATGCTTTATATCCTGATTGTATCTTTTGATCTATTGTTTTTTCTTTCTTCAGTTCTAATCCTCCTCTTTTGCCTTTTTACTAATCTTCTCCATTACCTCTTCTAAACTTTTCCTGTCTCTTGTTATCAACGCTATATCATCTACTTCTGCTACTACTTGCATTGACTTTTCAACTAATGTTCCGTCGATACGATATTCTTCCATTATTCCTTCTATTGCAATTTTGAATAGTGTCGCCGATAGTTCGTCCCCTTGACGTACTCCCCTGTGTATTTCTATCTCATCTGTCATTCCTTCGTGTGTTAATACTGTTGCTTTTGATCCTTGCATTGTCATATTTATTATTCTTATTAATTTACCAGGGATGCCCATTTCCTTCGCGTCTCGATTCTCTTCTACTCGAAAGCCTGTTTATAGTCTATAAAGACTATCTCCAACTCAATGTTTTGTTCATAACTTTTCTCCACTATCTGTTTTACTGTGTGGATTGCATTTATGGTTGATCTCCCTCTCATGAATCCGTTCTGATAGCCCCCTTTTTTTCCGTATATTCATTTAGCCTTTTTAGTATCAACGGTGTTAACATCTTATTCCTTTCTTTGGGATAGGTACTATTATCCTGTTCTTTCATTCTTCGGGCATCGTCTCTTCATATCTGCCTCATTAACTCATACATTCTTTTCTTAACTTTTTCTCCTCCTTCTTTCAATATTTCTCCGAAAATGCTGTCGAGTCCCTTTGCCTTTCTTATTTTTAAGTTTTTAATTATTTCGCCAACTTCGCCTTCTGTTGGTTCCTCAAGGTCTTCTTCATCAGATTCTTCATTTTTGTTCTCCCTGCGGTTATCCCTTACTGTCTTCTTTCATATATCTTTCCCACTCTTTCTTATCTATGTTGGCGATGCTACTTCTTTTCCTTTTTTGCTTCCTAATTTCCTGGTATAACTTCGTATTATTTGTATTGTCTTTTTCTATATCTTTCATCAATTGGTCGATCGATTCTTGTTTTTTGTTTCTTATTATTTTTGAAGTTTCCCTCCTTATTCGTTTGTATCTCGATCAGTTTGCAACCTTGCTTCCTTCTTTTTTTTCATTAATACCTCATATTGATTGTCAAACCAATCCTTTCTTTTTTGCTTCTTTTTTCGCCCTATTACTTTTTCGGCTGTTTCCATTATTCTACTTTTATGTTGCCCCACTCCACTTCTATGTCGTCCATTCTCTCTTCATTACTCAGTTGTTTCTGTAGCTCTTTCTCATATTCGCTTATTTTTTCTTCCTTCTCTTCTACGTTCCATTTTCTTTTTATCCTTCGTCTTATTTTATCCTCAACAACTCTCATTTTAATTTTTGCTGTCACTAACTGATGATCAGTATCTACATTTGTCCCTCTCTAAGATCTTACATTTTGTATATTTTTTGTCACATATTTTTGATTAAGATGAATCTTGAAATACATGATTTATAAACCTAAAACTTAATCCTTAATGCCCTTTTGGGCGTCGGACGGTGGTCGCTTGTCCCGCATCCAATTATTCCATCTTTTCCGGTCCCTCGCTATTATTTCCAATTCTTCTATTGTTTCTCCGCTTTCTAATCCTATTTCTTTGATTTGTTCCATCCACTTTCTTCTAGGTCTGCCTCTTTGTCTTTTTGTTGGTTTTCCAGCTTCCATTACTCTTGGAATTCTGTTTGGTTCCATTCTTAGTATGTGCGCATACCAATTTTCTGTTCTGTTTCTTTTTTATCTTTTCCAGTATTGGTTCTTGTTGGGTTGTTTCTCTTATGTCTTCGTTTTTTACCCTAACCCATTTGATTTTTGCTACCATTTTCCTGAGGTGTTTCATTTCCGTAGCGTTTATCTTGGCTTCGTCTTTTTGCTTTAAAACATACAACCTTTTTTTTTCATTTATACGTACATCTATCGTTTAGGGCGAGGCAAAATCACTATACTGTCATGTGACACTTCCTTAGCTTTAGAAGTACATGTACACCACCAACTATTAAAGGAAAGAGAAGCTTTGTATACCGCCATGCTCTTACACACAGTAATGTAGCATTCAGCTTTCACACATTATTGTTTCTCGTTATACACAATAATGCGACACTTATTTAGCTTTTTAACTGCCTAAACAGTCATTTAATCTCTGTTATGGTAATTAAATTGTGCAGGCTAAGCATCAGTGTTTCAATACCGAATTTTTTATTTTCTGTGTGCTACAAGTGATGTGGTCACAAAAATCTCTAAAATAATCGAGTTTAAGAACATCACTGTCAAAGAAGGGAGTAAAAGTTATCTGTACTTCCTCTTTTGCTTCATTCCTTCTTTCTGTGTATTCATCTTTATCTTCCCTTTTCTTAGTCTGCTATCTTCTTGTCTTTTATTTTCTTTTTCACCATCTGGTTCTTTGTGTACTTGTGTGTATTGTTTTTTCGCCGCATACTTATTTTGCTGTTTCTAGTATTATGGATTTGATTGTTTCCCATAGTATATTTATGTTCATCTCCTTTTTCTTTGTTTTGCTTTCTTCTAGTTTACTCGTCACTTTAGTTTGGTATCATTTTCTTACTTGTTTTCTTTGCAGCTTTTTTATGTTTATTAACTTATATTTCTAGGTTGTGTAGTTTCCCGTTTATTATTAGTTTATCATATTGTAGGTAGGCTTCTTTTCGTCTCTTTTTTGCTTTTCGTAGTTTTGGTGCCTCTATTACTTCCTTGGGGATAGTCTTCTTTTATGTCATCTATGTTGGTTCCACTTAGGTTAATTCTGCTTGTTAGTATTTGTAATTTTTTTCGGTAAGTTTTTAACCCTATTAGAATTGGTCCATCGTTTCTACGCCTATCTATTTTCTGTATAAATTCTGTTTCTTCTTCTTGTATCTGTATTTTCATTGTTGTTCTTATGACTTTTATTACCTCTTTTTCTAGTTCCTAGTAGTTTCCTGCAAGTGTTTTAATTCCAAAGAATATTAGATTCTTCCTGTGTATATTCCTGTCCAGCTGTTTTATGTCCCTTTCATTTTTCTCAATTTTCATACTAGTAATTTTCGTTGGCCTCATTTGTTCTTCGTATCTTTGATTTATGTTTTAATTTATTGTCATTGCTTCTTCCTTAAACATCTGGCTTATCGTTGTTAAATCTATTTCCATGTTTGCTATTAATGTTTGTTTCATTACTTTTCCTAAGCCTGGTAATGCTGCTTTATTTTATTTACAGAGTTTATCCTTGAATTTTCTTATCTTTGGAATTTGTTTACTATTTGGTTCGCTTGAAAAGGATACTTTTACTCCGTTTCTTCTTTAGTTTTTACCTCTGCTTGCTTCTACTGTTTTAGTTTCATCTTCTTGTCTTATTTTCAGTTTTTAAATTTTACTTTATCTTTTGTTTTCACTGTTTTTAAAGATGGAGCACTATTATGCTGTTGCCTGTTCGATTTCAAACACTTAATTGTTGATGTACGATAACACTACCCGACAACTTTACGTCCCATAAAATGAGTTAACTGTAAATTTCTTTAATTCAATTGGTGTTGTTTTTTAACAAGCCGTCTTTACATCACACTAAATTATTCTATCACTATGTGACAACTGGCCAACTTTCCTTCCTTCGAATTCTGCAAAAATTATTTGCAAAACAATATGTCATACTTAGGCACCAATTAAAATTTCATTTTCCATGAAAACATTCTCTTATTAATTTTTTTTATATCAGACTTTTGAAACTACCAAACTGCACACTGCCGCCTGGCTTATTTTCATACTAAGGTAATGCCTAATAATGTGTATTAAAATACTTATCTTTTTTGAGTTTTTAATGGTGTATTTGTATATTAATGTAATACAATCTAAACGTTTCGATAACACTCTTTGCCAGTGGTAATATCTATTTCACAAAATTGTTTTATTTATTTCGTGGAAGGTGAACATGTAAACAGTGCTGCCAGTTTCGTTTAAGATATTAACTTTTACAAAGATACTAATATCCAGTACTGTAAAACAGTTATAGCATTGACATTAAGTTCATCAATGTTAAGGTATATAATTGTTTAAGTTTCATTACGTTTAAAATTATCCAATCATGTTACTTAACTTTGATGTTAACTGAAGCTCACCAAAATGATTTATAAAACAGGGATTCTCTACAGTGAGCTACTTAGATTAAGTGGTTTATGGTTACAAGGAATGCCATTAGGTGAGGAGATGGAATTAATATGGCTACTAAATTTGACTTTCTTGAAAACTTTATTAAGTTGTCAAATGGTGATCATCTAGTTAAAACCCTCCGCTGTGAAATGAACAAACAATACAATGACCTTACAAATCTGTAACACTGGATCTGTAGCTGATCCTGCAACAAACAAAATACACCCAAGTAACACACAAAGTTCAAAAACACCCAACATGTTTCAATAGCTAAGCTATCATCATCAGCGGTCCACCGCTGATAGCTTAGCTTTGATACAATGACCTGAACTTTGAAGAAACAATTACATTAATGTAATTCAATTATTATATGCATCCTTTAAAACTACTCTGCCCTGAATTAGTAAAATATAAAACAAAAGAGTGCAAGAAGCCTATTTCAAGATCCTAAAAACAATGGTAAATTCTTTAAGATCCTGTGTGAATTTATAACTCTTGCAGTTAAATAAAATCTGCATGTTGTCACTTTACTTAAGTTTTGCCAGACTTTGTTTTCTTTCCTCACTTTTAGTGTCTTAGGTGTGTTATTATACTGGTTTTTCAAGAATGATGTGGTAAACTGTTCATTAACCCTTTGAACCCTTTTTAAAAGTCTACAACTAAATTTGGTGCAGTGATCTAGAAATTGATTTCATAATTCAGGACCCTTAAAACATGGAAACTAAAGTTTTAGCAATATAGATCTTTGTAGTGATCACGATTGTTATAGTTTTACTCAACTAGAAAATCTTACTTAGTTTATATTATATTGCTTTGTTTATAGTGTGTGTTAATGAACTTAGGTTCATTTCTTTTATTGCTGTATATACTGTTATGTTGGGTGGTGTATTCGTGCAGCCCTCTTCCTTTAGGGGTACACGCAGGTACCTGATGTTTATTTTTGTAGGCATTATTACGCCGGCCTTCACAAGCTTTAGACCTGTCGCAATTTTCAAATAAAGTGCTATGTGAACGTGCGTTGTTTGTTGTTTTATTAATTATTTTAGTGTACGCGTGCGATATCTTGTACAACAACTTAAATAAACAACGAATTAGTAATTCATATTATCACGCTTACGTCACATATATTTACGAACACTTATCCTACTATTATTTCTTTTTCTTTTAAAAATGATTTGATTTTAATAAACTATTATGAATAATAAAAAATTATTTTAGATTGGTCCTCAAAAAACAGCATATGATGTTTTAGTAGAATTAAGCTCAAAAGTAAAATTAGGAGTCCATGAATTACAACTAGAAGAACATGTGTTAAATGATAATCTGGTACGACCTGTACATCATTCAGAAAAGGTTTCTCTTGTAACATTTAAAACATTTAAATAATTACTGCTTGTTTAGGTTTTAGATGTGGTCTTGCGATGGGGCTATTGGGATGAACCTGATCGAAAAGATAATGCTTTAATTATATCTGCTATATCTAAATATTGGGAGTATATTCAAGATAATCCATTACCTGTATCGGGAGAATTAAAATATGCTGATTGTAAAACAAAAACATTTAAGGCATATACATTTGAATTTGCTCAAGCCAAACTGAGTTACTATAAAGATAAAACAGTAAGTTAGTGTTATTAATGTACATTGGGATGAATTAATGTTAATTTTAGTGCTCAACCAAGTTAGGGTCGTGGAATATAGAAGATATGTTATGGTATATAGGACATGAACCTAAACGAAATCCCCAGTCTAATTGGACCATAACATTTATAACAAAAAAACAATCATTAAAACGTACTAGAGTGCCCCTTGGTTTGGAAATATAATTGCGTGGAGTAATCCAGGTCTTCGAGCTTCATGGTTAGCTTCGATGCTTAAAGCTGAACACCCTACAGGGTTAACACCACCTCCTCAACATGTTAATTTAATGACTACCTAAAAAAAAATTAAACAAAAGGTCAGATTCCTTCCATTACAAACAAAAAAACCAAAGTGTGATAGTACTGTGCCTTCTTGTGATTGATGAATTTTACTGCAACTATTAATTGTTCCTACATATTTTTCATATACACGAAACATTTTATAAAGAACTTGTAATTATTAAAAAGTTTATTCTTGATTCGCAATTTTGGATCTTACACCATTTTTGAGGTGTATACATTGTGATAACAATATAATTCTAGTAATTCGAGCTTGAACAAGTAAGATATGACTTTCAATTTAATTTATTTTAGTTTTCTCGAGTTATTAGTATTTAATATATTATTAATTTTTTAATTTACTGTTACTGTTTTATATTCTTTCTATCACATGTGATTATTTTTTAATGTTTATCTGGGTATTATTTTATTCTTGTAATTTATGGTGCTATTATGTTTTTATTTTATTAATTTATAGTATTTAAAGTCTGACCAATTGAAAATTTATTATAATTTAAAAAAAAATTTTTTTAACTATAATTGTATTTAGTATAATATTTAATTAGGGTACTCTGCATAAAATTTTATGTACAATTGTGCAATTAAGTTTATCTTTACTTAGTATTAGTAGGTTTAAGTTATTTTATAAATAAAATATAAATGTAATGTTATGTAAGCTTCGTTTTAAAAGCTGACATTTTTGATAAAATTGTATGAGTAATACAATTTAAGAGTACCTTTAGAAATTCTTCCTACAGTATCTTAGCCATTTTTAAATGTGATTATTTTCAATAATTTTATATGAGTAGCAAGTTTTAGCTTAATTTTGAATAAAGTTATGTATTTTATATAGAAATAATTGTGATTTACAGAAAATATAAATAACATGAATAAATATTTACCAACCTTGATTTCACTGTAGATAATTGTCTACAATCTGTATTATGAAGTTGTATTTCCAACAAATACAGACGTAATATAAAACAATACTACAGTTATAGTATATTAAACCGATTAAAGCTGAAATTTATTTTTCCTTAAATCTCAGTATATTGGGTGTTAAGAAGTTAAATAAAGTGCCAAAAAGGGCAAATAAAGAGGAGTTGCAACTTGTGACAATGTTAAACTAGGTCAATTGAACAGTTTGAAAAAATCATTATTGGTTATGGTATAATAAGGTGGTGTAAATGGTATAATAAATTTAATGTGTAAAAAAATGTTCTCCGAAACAAATCGTTAAAATAACTGGAGATACAAACCATTCACCACAAATAATGCCTTTGTCCCAGTCAGTAGTTTAAAGTAGGGTGGTTCATTCTTTTGATTTGCTTAATTACCACAAAATCTGCTAGCTTACTTCCACTGAACATCAATATAAAAAAATTGTAATGTAACGCTAATAAAATGATCTCGGACGCCAAGTTATTTTTAATAATGCTCAGAATAACTAAACCGAGTTTTACAATAAAAATTTTAACAAAATGTAAAAAATAAAATATATACAACTATGTTTATAAATAGTTAAAATGATAGGGTTAAATAAAATATATCTTAAGAATAGCCTTAAATTACTAAAAAAATCATTGAACGTTAAATATCTGTCACTAAATATAATACTTCTTGAGAACCCCTGGTATTATAAAAAATAATGCAGAAATGCAAACCAAGATGACGTAATCCTTGCGTCAATGTTGCGCAGTATATTGCAATAACAATGCTGTTATGTCGTCAACCACACCCAAACTGGAATTTTATTTCTTATAAATTTATCTTCGTGAAATGGAATAATCCGTTTAATGCATTTTCTTGAAATTTTCAAATAAAAATTGCAATCATAAAATGAAAGTGTACACAACAGTAAAATTAAATTCGTATTTAAAATGTAATTAAAGTGTAAATCAAAGTAAAACTAAAAGAAAAGGAAGTAAAAATGCCTGAAAAGAGCAAATGTTTTAATTTTTAATATTACGAGTTAAAAGATAACATCAAATCAATGGCACTTTCACAAAAGTTAGGTGGAAAACCCAAAAAAGTTTTCTGCTTCTCACAACATTCATCAGGAAGTGAAAAAATGGACGCTTTGGAATATCTGGTGATGACACGTTGCGCGAGTAAAATGATCAGAAGAAAATTTAAAGTGGGAGTATAAACCATTAAGAAATATATACCCTTAAGAAGATATGCACTTAAGTTACACCAAAATGCAAATTAAGTTGCCTACCTCATCGCTATAATGCAAAAATAATTAAATTTTTCTTATATTTACAACTGAATGAACGAAAGACCTAAATTATGGTATATTTTAATACAACTCAAAATGGGTTGTTACAATGGAATGTAGTAAAACATTCAATGCAGAGTCCAATACCACATTTTTCACGCTCGGTACGACCAACAGAAAAACGCCCTAGCCCCTAGTCACATCTTTTACGTTTCTTGTTGGGGATTGGCCTGATGAAGGTGATTCATACCATCATATCTCGCATCGTCAGAAACCCAATTTAGTGATGAACTATTTTTGCTACTTGCTGGTCGACACGGACTTGAAGACGGTTTTGATACTTGTTACACCTGCGATTCTCTAAACATCAAAATTGCAAATGAGAAGATCCCTGAAAAATTAAGGCCACTCAAGCAAAATTAGAACTGCGTCAAGGGCAAGCTGAGGCCATGCAAAAAAATTTAAAAAATGTAACAGAATGCTAAACTTACAGGCAACATAGATGTAATTAGTTTCGACTTACAGCAAGCCTTGGCAGTACCAAATTTGACAGTTGGGCCAGTATTTTATCTGAGAAAAGCATGGGTATATAATCTTGGCATACACGACTGTTACTAGCAATGGTTTTATGTACATGTGACCTGAAAATATTGTGAACGTGGTAGTGACAAAATTGCCATTATATTGTACAAGTATTTTAAAGACAATAAGCCTACTACAGCTAATAAACATATCTTTTACAGACAACTGCAGTGGGCAAAATTGGTCTATTGTGCGCTTATGGCAACAGTTAGTGAGGGAAGGAGTGTTCGAAAGTTAGAGCACAAATTTTTGGTTGTTGGTCATACCCACCTGCCAAGTGATCGGGATTTTACAGTAATCAAAAGGTATAAGCGTCACTACTTAAAAGACGTTTATACTCCCGAAGACTGGTATAAAGCTGTAGAAAAAAGCAGACGGAAGAACGCCTTTAAGATCACTTTATTAAGACAAGACGATATATTCTCATTTAGGGGTATACAAGCGCAGATTGTTAAAAAACTACAATAGATGACAAAGAAAAATTAAATTTCAATAAAGATCGTTGCATCAAATTTTCTTCTGAAAGTCCAAACGTTATGTATGTGAAGCATGCTATAAGTGAAGAATACAAGGCTGTTAACATTGGAAAAAAAATGTTTAAGAAGATTATTATTGTATTATTTTCAAGAAATTTAAAGTAAAAGTATTGTGCTCCTGTTGCTTTAAACCCAAAAAAGTTACAAAATCTGTCGAAGCTTATTGAGTATATTCCACCTTCATATTTGCAATTCTATAAAGATGTAGAGGCTGTGCATGAAAGCTGTCAAGAACAAGAACATCATGCTGAAACTGAAGACAATGTAGAACATTTAGATGAGTACAGGCGCTATAGGACTTCAGTGATGAAGATTATTGAGTTTCAAAAACTTTTGTGTGAAAAAAGGTATGTCACTTTTTTTCAAATTTTTATTATTTTTTCATTAACACATTAATAAAACGCTTTCAAACTGACATATATCTTTTTACTTCTGTTTAAAATCAAATTTCACTTACATTCATGCCGCTAATAATACAATCCTAATTTCAAGTATGAATAAAAGTTTTAACTGTGATTTTTCACATTTAAACTTTTGTGGCTTGTCACCTTTGCTCCAAGGTCTTCAATTTATGAAACTCAAACATTTTTTGATATTGTTTTTTTATTGGTGATGGGAAAATTTCTCGGAATTCTATTCTCTCTGATAGTCCCTGTAAGATCATGTTCATTTTCTGTTCAATATTCCAATAAAGTAAAGCCAGTAAATAGATTGCCTGTGTATATTTGGTAAGTTTGTCCGATATGCTGGTTTTCCAAATGCATCTTCATAGGCATAATTGGGATTAGGATTTAGGATTTTTCCCTTGATACATGTCAAAATTAATAAGGTAGCTGTTTTCGGAATTGAGACACCATATCTTATATCCAAAACAAATTGGTTTGCCCAAAAAATGATTTAGAATGGTGTCATCATAATACGTTACCATTGATTCGTCGTAGTTCATGTTTTCGGTTGGTAGATAATATTTCAAAAATAAAGTTTGTAATCTGCTAACTATAGGTCTTATAATAACTTCCACATTTTGTGGTTAATATTTAGTTTACAGTTGTCCTCTCAATGTAAGAAACATCGGGATAAATCTATCACACCATATCGTCACTTTTATCATCCCGTTAGACATAACTGTTCCAGTGTCCCAATATGACCTCCTTCTGGTTTATTATACCCTAATACAATTAGGATCCCAATGGAGCATTTTAATTCCTCTGGAGTGACTTAAGGCTTTTATTTACAAATACCCAATTGCAAGAAGTAGTTATTCTAAACCGCCACTAAAATGAAAAACTTTTGCCGGTAACACAGCTAAATTTGTAACAAAAGACATCTTTTTTACCTTTTTAGGTGCCAAGCACCCATGAGTAACGTATTGTTTTCGTGAAAAAAAGTCAATCTAGAGTTTTCAAAGGATTTACATGTTTTCAGCATTTACAAAAACCATTTAGATTATTATCGACTTGATGTGTGTGGTGTGTCTGTTGCCATGATTTACAATTAAATTAAATGTAATTTATATGGGATGTTAAAGTGCATTTTATGAATATCTCGAAAACTGCTAACTTTATTGAAAAAGTGTAGGGATCTTTATTAAAGATAATTATCAAACAACTTTCCTTAATGACATTTTTTTGTAGAGTAACAACTAAACCATAAAAGAGTCGTTAAAATCATTTTTGTCTATATCGGAAAAAGTCTCAATTCGTAACAAACACAATAAACACTTTGTTAAAGATAATTCAGTTTTAAATAAGTTTCTCTATATGTCTAATTAATTGCATGTGCTTTATTCATTTAATGCAAGAGCAAATATGAATAACCATGTCGCGACTGGCTAACTCTTGCCCTTATTTACTAATATTCCACCACATACACATAGGAAAGTTATGTATGGGCCACACCAAATTTTGTCTCCTAGACGTTTCCATGTTTTCCCAATCGTAATCTCTAAATATCTACTGTTGAACAACACATGACCTTAATTAATTTTTTTAGGATAATTCTACAAGCTTTTTTGTAATACGTTTATAACAACATTTTAAAAACAACAACAATAATCTATGCAGATGGACGTTTAAAACATCAGGCCAGATAAAGGTTGTAATAGACATTAATTTGACAAAAAAATACTAACACCTCCTGTTCCTATAAAAAATCAATAATACAGATAAGCATTTTCAATCTTATTTAATCAATTTTTATACATATTTGGCTTTGTATGAAGAAATTTTGTGAAGAAGTTATATAAAATTAAATTATCTTTAAAATATATGTTTGCACATTTTCGTATAAAGTTGATCGTTATTCAGATATTGAATAAATTTCACGAAATTACGTGTCGTATCAAAAAATTGCATATTTGAAATATGCAGTTGTTTCAGAAATATTTGATAAAACACAAAAATCGGACCTACTAAACTCCCCTTCGCCGCCGCTGGATTTTTCCCAGAATTTAATCCGCTCCAGGAGAAATAAAAACAAGCTGGAATACGAAATTTTAAGTACGTTTGTGTTGTCGTTTTGAAGTTACCGTGGACACTAACGTACATCCACACGCGCACGCACGCATACATGAGGAATTTGCTGCGTTGTTCTTTTCTTGACTTACGTACCCATGAAAGTAAATAACCAGAAATGTATCCATTTTAAATTTTGATGTCAAACGGTGGGGTGATATTCTCACTTCATTATATCACCAAAAGAATTTGAATCCATATCACTATCTGGATCGGATTCTCCTAGTGCTATAATAACAGGTGGGATATTTTCAACAGAAAAAATTTCCCATTTGTTTCTCCCAACCATTTGTAATAATCTTTTTCGTATGCGAACAATTTCTGAACCCTATCTTTCAATGAAGGTTTAGAACTTATTTGCTTATTGCAATAATCCATGTTTATTCAAAATATCAACTACATCGTTTTTCCCTCAGTTGCTTTTTTGTAATTTTGCCCTCAATTTCGACCCCATGCGTAACCAATCACTTCTGCAACTGATCTTTCTTACTAAAAAATGAGGGTGGCTTGTCCTTTTTTTTGAGGTTTAGGAAATCTTTCTTATTGACTTCCGCGCTGACGCTATAGCGGAGGGGTGTGTGGCACTCCCCTTCCATGTTGGAAGGTATTGACACTAAAACCCTGTCCTCGTTTGCGATTTTAGTGTGGCCTGGGTATCGCCTAATATGCATTCTTCGCAGGCTGAAAACTCCCTCTCTCTCTCTCTCTCTCGCTCTTCCCTCTTTTTCCCTTGTGAACACAATTTTGTAACTAACTCCAAGATCCTGTGTCACTTCTCGTGTGTGTCCGCCATATTCTCAATAATATTCATGGTATTAAGCGGTGAACCTAACCATGTTTCAAGTTCGCGTCGTTGCCGGACCCATCTAGAGCATTCAAACACTGCATGACCCGCGGTGTCTATTTCCGGGCATCGGTTGTCTTTGCGCTTTTTGAATTTGTATAAGTAGACCCCATGTTGAAGCTGGGTTGAACTGGGTGAAATGGTAGTTTACCTCACCGTGGTCTCTATATATCCACTTGTCTAGCCTTGGTATGAGACGTGTGTCCAGGAGTTCCTTCTCTCCCACCTCTGTCAACGGTACAATATGCACTGCAGATCTTGACCACTAGGAGCCGAGTTACCTGCTCCACCCTTTGTTTCGCTACTCCCCAACTCATTGCCGGGCCCCACACTTCCACCCCGTACAATAAAGTCGAGATTGAGTACTCTGCGTTTTGAGACTCGTGGTACTCCAGTGTTTGGCATTAGCCTACTGTAGCTATTTAAGGCCTTTTCGCTTGCGGTCTTAGAATGCGGTATAAAGGAAAGGTTTTTATCCAAGATAACCCTCAATACCTTTACGGTTGGTTCCGCCGTTAGCCTCAGACCCGGCAACTCTATTGTAACGCCACAGAGCCTGTATCTTCCCGTCATTAGGGCCAGTTTAGTCTTCTCCGGTACCAGAGTAAGCTGGCACGCTGCCATCCAAGAACTAATCCTGGCCACAGCTCTTTGAAGCTTTTCACACGCACTAGGCTAGCTCCTATCACGAACGATTACCGTAAGATCGTCCACGAAGCCAATCACTTGCACGCCACTGTCGTGGTTTAGCCTTAGTACACCATGGTAGAGGCCCCAGTATCGAACCCTGCGGCACTGTCCACAAAACTATGTACGCTTCCTGAAGGTTTCGTTGCTTGCACTAATCTACCTGTCAAGTAGTGTCTCACCACTTCTACACGAAAACGCGTTACGTTTCACTTACATGAAGCATTTATCGTCGCCCTAGGCGCGAAGGTAAAGGCGTTCTTGACGTCTAGGGATGCTACCATACCTTTTTTGTCCTCCAGGTCCCCTGATTTACGAACTGGATGTTTTCCACCACTCCACGTAGCGCTCCGATCGTTGACTTCCCTCTTCGGAAACAATATTGATTGTCAGATAGTTTCTAGGACTTTCCCGGCAAAGTCGAGTGAGCTAATAGTTCGATACGCTCCGGCGGTCTTTGGTATTAATATGAACTACTTCTTTTACACAACGTCGGATACCTGCCCATTATTAGCGTTTTATTGGCAATTTCTCGCCACACGCCTGGTCGTTGTGTAGCTGCCAATAACCCCGGGAATGCAATCTGGCCCCGGCGCTTTTTTGCTCGGTATCGACTTCGCAGCTTCTCTAACTTCCTCAGCCGTAAATTCCCTGAGGGTATAATTTGACACGGTACCATTCGTCGCCTTTCCTCTCCTCCTTGATTAGTGGGAAAGAGAGTACGTATAGTTTCCAGGAAGATACTGTCCGTCCAACCAACAGGTTTAGTACGCTTTCCGATTTTCTTAGTCACCATCTTTCCCCCAAACATCGTGGTCCAAGTCGTCACAGAGCTTCCTCCAGACTTCCTTCTTGCTATTCTCAATCATTTTGCGTAGACTTTTCTTTTCCTCTTTGTAATAGGATTCTTCCTCCGCTGCTCCTCGACCCGTTCTCAACGCGTTCTGGCGTGCTCTTCTCGCTCTAATTCATCTCCTCCTTTGTTCCGCTATATCGGGGTTCCACTAATATACGCCGGCTTTCTCAATTTGCCGCAATGGCATTGTCGCGTTGCATACGCCACGTAGGCACTGCGTTAATTTCGCCGGGTTAATAAGGTTGGTTTCCAGTATAGGCTCCTCCAACCCTCAGCTCTTGTAAGTCTAACTTGTTTGTATTCCAAGATCGAAGCTTTGGCGTCTCTGGTGGTTATGTTTTGCTTATACTTGTCTGCTCCCACTGTATGTAACAATCGAATTGGCGCATATTTCGCCTTTTTTTAAAACTTTACATAAGGGGGACGATTTTTTTTTGAGCAAAGTGAATTTATCTTAAAAGCCGTTAAGCCCAGAAACATGAAAATTGATATTGAGATGTTCCTTAAGAAATAAAGAAATATATTTTCACTTTTCCCCAAAATCATCCCGTAACGAGTAGAAACGCGAGGGATGGACAAAATTAAGGTTTCTGAACCAAGTATACAGTTTGGAATATCATGAGGATGGAAAGTAGTTGACAAAAACAAGGGAAAGGCAATTATGAAATTAATCATTCTTCAAGGGTAGTTTTAGAGGTTGAAAGTTCAAAATATTGTAAAATATCATATTTAGTATCAATAAGCAGCGTTTTACATCCAAAATGAAGATCGTTATGGAATTTACGAGTTCAGTTCAGGAAAGTGCTAAGGGGGAGGAAATGAGGATTGTTGGGTTCCTTTAGATACACATTTAGCTTTATAACGTTCACGTCTGGTCTTCTGGTAAGAAACCACTTAACTCATATTGATTTTCTTTTAGAAGGCAAAGTAACTAGTTTAAATACTTTGTTCTCTTTAAGACATTTCATCTCTTCATTCGTTCTGTCAATGCCATCGATCAGGACGTTTCAACTGCTGCCGTTAGTCGGACTAACCCCAGCAAGGATTACGTACTCGCCTAGGTAAGCAGAACGTCTACTTTGACGTTGTGGTCGGCTGCCACCATCGCTATCTTCATCCGTGCCACTTTCACCGTCACTATAATGACCTTCAACTACATCTTGGATAGCTTTGTCTCCTTGAATTGACTTTGAATCTGAAATACTGCCATTGTCGCTACCTCCATCTGTGCTACTTGACCATCACTGTCAAGACTATCAAAACATCTTGAAAAGCATTGTCCCCATGACTTAACTTTGAATTTGAAAGAGAATTTGGTCGGAGTCGAATAATAACGGGAAAATTGTTCACTTTTGTTTCATTTTTCATGCCTCTGCTTCATCATTTACCTCTTCATAAGACTTGAAAACAATATCACAGCTAGTTATTACCTTGTGACCGCCACAAACACAAAAACCATCTCGTTTATCACAACAACCAACTAACCGCTTCAGGAACTGACCTTGCTGACCATTTGCTTCGTTTCTGCTTTGGTACATGTACATAAATGCAACTCCAAATCGACGAATTGGTGCTGGCCCTAGTTTATACCACAATTCATACGGGGATCGTCCATCACTTGAGGAACCCGTACGGGAATTACGTAGCACGCCTTGTTCATTGTTTCTGCTAATAAACTTAGAGGTAAATCCTTCTTCGAATGCAATATGATCGTGGCAGCTTCAATGAGCCTTTTTCTTCGGGTGAATGGGATATCGTATACCTAAGTGTAATGACACGATCACGAAGAAATTGCTTAACAACAGAATTAACAAATTCAGTGCCATTATCATACATGAACGCCTTAACCACATGATCAACTGTCTGGCACTCATTCAAGGAGGGTTTCACGTGAACTGCAACTTCAAACTTCTTTTCCAGAAAGAAAACACTCCTAAACTTTGTGAAAGAGTCCTTAAATACCAGTGTATAGCGCTTACGTCCAAGCGATGCATTATCCATCGGACTACACACGTCTCCACTTATTAACTCACCAGGTTTGGTAGGCTGAACAGTACGGCTGTGGTAAGTGTCTCTGTGTTGCTTCATAAAACTTATCGGTAGCTATCGGTTTGATTTCTCTACTCTTGAGAAATTTTAATGCATGGGCTTTGTTCTGATGAGCAAGACTTTCATGCCATTTTTTGAGCGTCTTCGGTTCCTTATCGCTAACGATTTTAGCTACTGCTTGCGATGCTGAACTTTCCATGTCTAGCTCAAACAGTCCATTTTTGACATAAACAAACAACTGCGTTTTTCATAACCATTTCGATGATGTCTAACACAATGTGATTGATTGCAAACTTTTTGTCAAAAAAAGATTTTTTTTAAATTTCGTTCATTTTTTATTATCAGCTCTTGAACAAAAAGCGGTTGACAGTTCTGACATTTTTATAAAATGCATATTGGTTACATCCGTGTACAGTAGTTGTTTATTTTGAAAAATATTCATTATGCCGGAAGATAATTTTTCTAACTTAGAAAAATTTGACATTATCATGATATATCTTGTCTCATAAGAACTGCGTAGCTGCTGAAAACGTGTACATTAATAAGTATCCTGAAAGGGTGCAACCCAATACTGCAGACGTCTACCTAGAATATGGATCATTTAAAGCAACTATTAAGACAAAAAAGACATCTAATGATGAAAAATAATATCAAGTTATTCAAGCAGTTATTGAAAATCCTGAAGCAAAATCTACTCCGAATTTTATTCTGAGAAAAAATAAATTTGAATCCTATAAATTTAGACATTGCCAAAGACTTCTACGTAAAGATGAAATAAGAAGGGCCTTCTGTGAATGGTACAACAGGCTATGTGAAATCGACTTTAATTCTCTCTTTAAAATAGTTTGGTCGGACGATAGTATGATCACTAACATCGGGATTTTTAATGGACCTAACACCCGTTAATGGCCACTAAACAACCCACAGCTAAAAAGGAATCCAGACATCAACACAGATTTGGGTTCAACATGTGATGTTGAATCCTTGCAAGAACACAATACCTGGATAAGGTTATTTCAACTTGCTACATAATAAGTTGGTAGAAAGGCTGAACAATTTGCCGTTACAGAATCTACAAAATTTGAGTTTCAACAAGACGGTGCTCCAGCGCATAACTCTAAGCAGGTTCGAGTACCTTTCCCAAAAATGTCCAGGGAAACTGGTTGGCACTTATGGTAACGTTTCCTGGCCAGCGCGGTCACCCGACATAACTCCATTGGATTTTTTCCTCTGGGGTTTTCGGAGCATTTATCGCAGCGTTTAATAAAATTACTGCAGAAATGGTAACCGAAGATTTACATTCAACAGTAACAAGCCATTATTCTTGTTTAGAAAATAATGGTAACCTCTTTGTTCCGGATAATATTAGTTTACTTTTGGTACGTAAAAGTTAAAATAATTATGAAACTGTCTTTTTGTTCAAAGTCTACTAATAAAAAATGGACAAAATTGAAAGGAAACCTTTTTTTGACAAAGCGTCAACCCGTAGACTGAATTTTCAACCCTTTGAAGACTTTATTACCCTAACTAGTGCATTAAGAGTCTTTGAAGGTGGGGTCGACCTCTTTTCGGGGGCCATTTTCAAACCCATGACTGCATCTTCACCCCTAATGAGGGTCCTTTGGACTGTATTAAGAGCCTTTTGGCAACCCCTGGAGGATAGGCAAATGCGCGCGCATGCAGTGTTCTGATTGGTTGGCCTGATAGTACTCCACGCGTTTCTGATTGGTCCATGGACTCAGCCCTCTGGTTTCTGATTGGTTGCGGGGCGTGGCTTGTAAGCCATTTTGTCGGTCATGGAGGGTAATAGCATTCTAATAAGGGCTTATAAGCCAGGTGTAGGTTGTGCCCTGGTTTCTGATTGCTTGTGACCATTTTGTTTTTAAGCATAAGCAAAGTCCTCCGCCATTTTGACGTTCTAATCAAAGTCCTCAACCATTTTGTTTTTGACGGGTGTAATATAGAAATAAATTTAAGATGGTCCGAAATCGCGTTCTATCAATTCACCTTGGTTATTACCGGTAATAAAAAGATAAATGATTTTCAATAATTTATTATAAGTCATATTATTTTTACATCTCCAGCAGCATGTCAATCTCAGCATCGTATAATAATTCTAACAGAATATTAAATTGGCTGTTTTGCCGGTTGATCCTAAAGAATGCATTGACACATCACTGGCCTTCAACCACTCGTTAAATTGGTGTATACCAGGGTCTTCGGCCTTGAAAAGACTTATGGAAATGCTCATTTAAATTTCATCAGTTCCACAACAATCCGCTAGCCGTATTTTGTTGCTATGAGTCCAAGATTGAGTATTTTACATCCAACCGTAGTGCCCACCTCTTTTTTTTTTAAATGTTTAAAGCACGTTGATGCATTTAGGCTAGATAAATCCATAGCTGTAATTATAACATGGCATTAAATATATGCACAGGTAATTAAAAACAATTACTTTCCAGTGTTGTATTGAGAGAACGTCGTGGAACGTTGACAAATACTGTTTCAAGATTACGTTTCATACATCACCAGCATCCTCCTTATTTGCTAGATTTCCAGTAAATGTTCCCTCCTCAATGGACTTCTCGGTATCTGCACGAATTTTGACGCCGCTCTCATTTTCTTCTTCCAAATCATCAACTACAGCAATAATATTTTACAATATCTCGAATGTCTTCGCTTGTGGATTCATAATACGGCGAGTTCATTTTATGCTCACGCTCACTATCGTGAAAGTATGATGTGTTTTATCCGTTGTCTCCCATACACGACCTTGACACTGTACGGTAAGTGCGTCGGGTGAAAGGTGCAGACGTGGGTGAGATGGTACTGGTTCAATAAACAACCTGAATTTTCAACATGTAACCTACTTAACACTGCAACTGGGCACCCAAAGAAATTCATACAGAGTAATGCGTTTCTAATGATACGTTAAGATTACACGTATATAAATATAAATATATATATATATATATATATATATATATATATATATATATATATATATGTATGTATATAGGCCCTAATGCTAATTTGTAAGACAAGTATGTCTCTGGAATCTTCTTTCCGGTATTCGTCCCCTTGTCGTGGCCCCCTTGGGCTGGAAATTTGAAATTGTTTGTGGCGCCATCTAGCTGTGTATAGAATTAAGAATGTTTTTAGAGGTAGCTCCACCTAGCGGTATATTTTAAAAATACATACTAGACCTTGTAATGGTTATGGTGGGAAATTAGAAATAAGTGGCTCTAACACGAACACTGCTACGCACAACATAGGGCATTCGCCCCAAAATTCCGCAGTCGATTTGCTTTGAATTATGAGCCATAATTAAATTTTACAAGCTAACTTGTTTTGTCGGCCATCTTGGAATTCATTTTTGTTTTTGGCGGGAAATTTGAAATTGTATTCTAGTAAGGGGGCTATCTCATAAGACTGTTGTAGTACTCCGGAGCTCGTTCTAGGGTCGCCGTGCGTTGTCAGGTGTTCGCCCCCTTGGCAGGAAATTTGAAATTGTATTCTAATAAGAGGCCATCGCCCCTTGTCAAAAGGCAGAAATTAATCAAATCAATCAATTGGCCAATAAAATCAGTCGAATTATTTCAAACCAAATCAATCAACCTCGATCAAATCAAACAACAAGCTGAACTAGCAATTCTTCATAACCTTCATATAGGTAAATTTTGCGACGCGAGATTTTCAGGGAAGGCTGTTTCGGCGACCCCCACTCCTCGACTTCCAAAGGAAAACCGATCCTATCCGAACATTCCCGAATGCTTCCACCCATTCCTACAATATATGGGGATCACCGAAACAGGCTTCGCTGAAAGCCTCTCGTAGCAAAATTTTACCTATATGAAGGTTAATTTTTACAGGTTGTAAGATAATTCAAGTCAGTATTTTGCAAGCTGTAACTTAAATCAAACCGGTATTTTGAAATGAGAGTTGGTTTTGTAGGATGTAACTTAATTCAAGACGGTATTTTTGAAATGAAAACTGGTTTTGTCAGCTGTGAGTTATAATTTGATAGAGTTTGATTTGCGGATGATCGACTGTTTTCCCATGACGGTGTCCTCACGTTTAGGGAGAGGGTGTCGGTTAGCCTTAGCTGCAAAGTAGGCGGTCAGTCATAGGAGTTAGGTATATACAGTGTGAGAATCGTTACCTGAAGGTTATGAAGAATTGTTAGCACAGCTTCTTGATTTGATGAATCTGATTGATTTGTTTGATTGAGTCTTATCCGTTTGAGATGGAGGTCTGATTTCAAGTATGGTTATATTTGTTATTTTACAGTAATTTAACTGTAAAACGTATTTTTAGCAGTGTATGCTCGCAAAATCTTAGGTTAGATCAATATACGTACAATGTTAGGTTAGATTCATAAACGCAGAGTTTAGGCTAGGTCAATGTTCGCGCGCGAATTGAGAGCAATTCCGAAAGCTAACTCATAATACAGGGGTACTGGAACTTGTTCGCGAGTATGCAGATTTGTTTGTTTGTGACGTCATCTAGTGGTGCATTTTAAACTAACGAATGTTTTCTGTAATAGAAGTTGACCATGTTCGCCTCTCTCGTATTTCCCGTCTCTCGTTTCTCGCGTGTCTCTATGGTCTCTTGTCTCTATCTGGTCTCTCACTTCTCTCTCTGGTTTCTCGCGTCCCTCCATACAATATTAGGATAGCTAATGGCGGAGGACTTCCGGAAGCTGGTGTAGACGTCTTATACCAACATCCCAAGTTAGAACTAGGGTCTCATATTTCAAATTTTCCCAATAACCATTACAGTGATCTGTATGTAGTTTTAAAATATACCGCTAGGTGGAGCCACTTCTATTACAGAAAACGTTCATTAGTCTATACACAAGTAGAATGCGCAACAAACAAATTCAAATTTTGGGACAAGAGGGCCACGACGAGAGGCCAGAGAGAGATGAGAGTAGCGAGAGAGGTGAGCTACAAACAAATTCAGATTTTGGGGCAAGGGGGCCACGAGAAGGAGGCTAAGACCTGAAAG
Source organism: Vesta saturnalis (assembly GCA_036346205.1). NCBI lineage: Eukaryota > Metazoa > Arthropoda > Insecta > Coleoptera > Lampyridae > Vesta > Vesta saturnalis. Next base: position 954,457 of record JARFJB010001795.1, read on the forward strand.
CAAGTTGCGAAGACCTATACCTGCCTTCCACGTTAGAATTTTAGAATTGGGGTCCCTTATTGGAATACAAATTCAAATTTCCCGCCATAACCAAGCAGAATGCAGATACTTAAATAAAAATCCAAATTTTCCGCCAAGTCGGGGTCACGACAAGGGGGCGAAGCCCCGAGAGCTAGTTGTGAAGCCCTACACCTGCCTTACAAGTTAGCATTAGGGCCCCTTATTAGAATACAAATTCAACTTTCCCGCCAAGGGGGTCACGACAATGGGCGAAGGCCGACGAACAAGTTTCGAAGGCCTATGCCAAAAGGTCTTTAATCGACAATACTGTCAAAAGGACCTTAATTACGGGCTAAAATTCAGCCAAGGCGTTGAAAAAGGCCCCCGAAAAGAAGCCGACCCCACCCAGTCCCCACTCCGACTCCCACCACTTTTAATTAATTATGACGTCACGTCCCTCAACGGACCTCCTTCTACAGATGATGTTTACTCGTAAACGAAACATCGGAAAAATTTATAAATACCATCTGGTAGAGCTCAAAAAGTGGTAATGAGAATTTGTTTTTTGATATCTTTTGAAATAACTATAATATCAAAAAAACGAAAAAAGATAATTGACTTTTGTAAACGCTGTTTATAAGGTTTTCCAATTGCGCAACTTTTTCCTAACTTAACCGACCCTGTATCTATCATGGTTTCTCAGATCCCCATGCAGTACATCCTTATCTTGGACACATGTATATCAACGAAAAACAAGGTTTTAGCAGTATGTCTTAAAATTGTACTTAGAGTGTAAAAATATCAAAGAGTTTAACAGGGAAAGGACCGTTGTTATTGAAAGGAGAGAAAATAGAAAAAATGATTGGTCAATTTTTAATATAATGGCGTAATCTTAGGATTAAATAACCCTGGTTTAAACCACGTTTATGCAACCGGCGCTTAGGAGTACAACTAGACTGGTAAAGGAGTTCATGCAGTTTGGAAACATAATTTTATATGGTTCATAAGACTATCACAAGTAAACGTAAATGAAATTAAATGTATAAACTAATGTACAAAAGATAACTTTTTATTAAAATTACTAAAAATTACATAGTCAGGTATTTCAATGTCCAAACCAATTTAAGTATATAATTTCACATTTAATAATAAATACTGATTCTTAATTTGTACGTACCTTAATAAGATCTAATTTTGTACATTCACTAGCCTAGTTCATTATTAAAATAACCGTAAGTACAATTTTTAACGAAGAAAAAATACAATTATAAAATTAATAACAAATAAATACTACATAAATCTTCAGTGCATAGTGTTAATAATTTAATTTATAAAAATTAAGCTGACTATACCCTTATACACTTACCGATCCATATAAGTACAGCCGAAGCCACGGACATTTATAACTTTATTACAACATTTATCTACATAAGTTTAATCACAGTTTACAATAATCTTATATTAAGACGTCATGAATTATTAATAACAATTGATTTTGGTTTGTTATCTTCCATACAAACTTTGGAATAAGTACATTTATATCTGCTTACCCAATGTAAGTAAACATACCATAATGATACAATACCCCCTATAGCATTTGTACCACAAGAAAATATTATTAATACACTTAAAATGCTATTTACTTCCGGACAGCTAAGATCAATATAGTGGTAACTTTTAACAGGTAACGATGTCTCATTTGTAAAACCAGACTGGCATACGCAAGTAGCATTTATTTGATTTAATGGTGCGCAAGTCATTGTAGATAGAGATATTAAGTGGATAATTGCAAATATACAAGCTGTTAGGCATGCTGCTCCTGCGACGATACTTAAAAAAACGCTCAGTATCTGCAAATTGAAGAAATGTAATTATGAATATGCTTAACATATAAGTTGATTGTAATTAAGAAATATTTTTAATTTTTGCGTAAGTATCTATAATAAATTTGACGAAATCTGAATTTTTTTTTAATACACATTAAGACACTATGTATTTCTTTACATCACATAATGTTAAAAAGAAAAAGAATTAAACAATCCGTTATCGTTTTAGCGTGTGCCGAACTACCAGAATCACTGTAGGTATTATCTTAATTTTTACGTGTAGTAAAAGAAGATAAGAAGATACCCATCGGTACTTTCTCATCGTAACGCTTATGTTAGTGGTGTTAAAACAATAATTTTTTATTTAGTATGTATTGTAGTTGTGAAAATTCTTTTTATTTGTAAAGTAAGTAACATTGTAAAATACTTATCTTTTTTGGGATTTTTTAATGGTGTACTTTAAATTATACAATCTAAACGTTTCGATAACACTTACAGTTATCTTCGTCAGTAGTAATGTTTGTTAAAAATTGTTAAAGATGTAGTAAACAATTTTGTCAAATTTGAAAAATTCAAACATAAACATAAGCCTGCTATTAATATAACAGTTTGAGAAACGTATAAGCCAACTATAAAATTGTAGTAAAGAATAACTAGGTCATTAAAATTAAATATTGTTAAACTGCCTCAAAGATGACAAACCAGAACACTCTCTACGACGAAAGCTAACAATGAAATTTGCCAGCCAAAAAACACATTTAACAAAATTTAATCGAGTTATGATGTAAGTGTAAAGTTGTGAAAAACTTCAATTTTAAAATGATAGAAGCATTCACAAATCCAAACATTACATCAAAAAAATAACCCAGTTAAATCTAACATTTGAATAAAGAAGATTGGGATAAAATTGATTCTATAACTTTTAAATCTATGGAAATAAATTTTGACATCTCATGTCAACGTCAAAAAGAAAAATTTAATAAATTATACAAACAACAAAATAATAGACCATCTATTGATTGTAGAAAAACAGTTATAAACCTTTCTGATAATGTTGTTTCAGATTATGCAATTGAAGCGCTTTCTAAAGGAGGAAATTTTGCGATAACACCAAGAGATATAGTTTCCAACATCGAAAACTCCATTAGATTATTACCTTTTGATGCTGCTAATGAAGTTAGATATAACACCGTTAACATATTACGTAAAACAAAACCTCCAACGAGCAACTTATCCTTTCGTCAACGACATGCTTTACTTGATCTTAAACGCAATGAAAGTATTATAATATTAAAATCAGATAAAGGTAATGCAACTGTTATATTAAATATGAACGATTATAACACTAAGATAGAACAATTGTTGGGACCAGAAACTTATCGTGAAATACCAAAAGATCCAACAAAAAAGTTTCTTTTAAAAACTAAAGATCTGATTAAATTATCATCTATTCCTGAAGAAATAAAGAAGAAACTATCTAACTCTGAAGCTATTTCACCAAAACTATATGGTTTACCAAAATTCATAAACCTAATATTCCTTTAAGGCCTATTGTTAGTGCAATTGGTTCTCCTACATATAACCTTGCAAAACATCTTACATTGTTATTACAACCTCATATAGGAAAAACACCCCATTACATTAAAAATTCTGCCGACTTTGTTGAAAAAATGCATAGTTTCAAAATTGAAGAGGGTGATATAATGGTTAGTTTTGATGTTATTTCACTTTTTACAAAAGTACCTCTAAAAGAAACTATTGAATACATAGATCATCTTTTTCCAAAGGACATAACCATTCTTTTTTAGCACTGTCTTACTACAACTTATTTTCAGTGGAATAGTAAATTTTATGAACAGATTGAAGGTGTAGCAATGGGTAGTCCCCTTAGTCCTGTTATAGCTAATTTTTATGTGGAAAAATTTGAAACATTAACGTTACAAAATACACCTAAAAAACCTTCAGTTTGGTATAGATATGTAGATGACACATTTGTTATTTGGAGACCTGGACAAGAAGCACTGCATGAGTTTTTGGTTTTTATAAATAGTATACATCCTAGTATTCAGTTTACCATGGAAAAAGAAACTAATGGAAGTTTACCATTTCTTGACATATTAATATCTAAAAATAATAATTCACTATCTTTTAAGGTTTACAGAAAGCCGACACACACTGATAGATACCTTCATAAATTATCCAACCACCATCCACGTCAAAAAATTAGTGTAATTAAATCTTTAGTAGATCGAGCAAAACGAATTTGTGGCCCTGAATTTTTGAATGATGAATATAAATATTTAAGAAAATCCTTACAAGATAATGGATATTCACTAACAGATATTAATAATGTTATTACACCTTCTAGGCGTAACCTTAAAGAAAAACCAGTTCTTAATGTTGGTACTGCTTTTCTTCCTTTTATAGCTAATGTTACAAATAGAATTGAAAAATCCTAATCAAATATGGCATTAGGACTATTTTTAAACCTACAAAAAAATTAAAGAACATTTAAGATCACCTAAAGATGTGTCAAACCCTTTATCATCTTCCGGAGTGTATAAGTTATCTTGTTCATGTGGAAAAGTATACATCGGGACTACAAAACGTAGCTTTGATACAAGACGCAAAGAACATATGAGATTTTGTAGATTGGGTCAACCAGAGAGGTCTGCTGTGGCTGACCATGCCCTGAATAATCTAAATCATGACATTCAATTTGACAATATGAAAATATTGTCAAGACAAACCCATTATTATGTTCGTTTGCAACGTGAAGCTATTGAAATATATAAACACTCGAATAATTTTAATAGACAAGAAGAAAATCTCCGTTTAAATAGGTTTTGGCATCTTATAATTAAAAAAGAGCATAATGATACGCCTTGATTTTAATTTGTTTTCAACTTTTGGTATGTCTAGGTTTTTGCTGTGTTTTCCTAGACCTTGAAGCAAATGCTTTACCAATTATATGTTAAATTTCCACAGCACTATAATTTAACATAAGTAGTTGAAATTAAATTGAAATTAAAAATTACAAAGAACGTTCTGCATTGTGCTTTTCATTGTTAATAACACTTCCAATTATTGATAAAGATATCTCTTTGTTAGATTTAACTGGGTTATTTTTTGATGTAATGTTTGGATTTGTGAATGCTTCTATCATTTTAAAATTGAAGTTTTCACAACTTTACACTTACATCATAACTCGATTAAATTTTGTTAAATGTGTTTTTGGCTGGCAAATTTCATTGTTAGCTTTCGTCGTAGAGAGTGTTCTGGTTTGTCATCTTTGAGGCAGTTTAACAATGTTTAATTTTAATGACCTAGTTATTCTTTACTACAATTTTATAGTTGGCTTATACGTTTCTCAAACTGTTATATTAATAGCAGGCTTATGTTTATGTTTGAATTTTTCAAATTTGACAAAATTGTTTACTACATTTTTAACAATTTTTAACAAACATTACTACTGACGAAGATAACTGTAAGTGTTATCGAAACGTTTAGATTGTATAATTTAAAGTACACCATTAAAAAATCCCAAAAAAGATAAGTATTTTATTATGAGTGTTAATGGTGAAAGTTTACATTTTCATAAGTAACATTGTAATTATAAAAATTGTGATGATTAGTTTGTTTTCCCTTTTCTCCGCCATAAATAGACTAAGCAATAAGTACGATAAGATGAAATCCAGTAAACGTTCCGTATTTAATAACAAAAACCGTAATTAAGTTCGTATATTAGTTAATAAGGTAACCTCCCAAATATTGATAATATGTGCGAATTAAGTATCACAAGTAATTAAACCATGATTCAAAATAAATAAGAAAGAAAATAATGTTAAAACTTGTGTATTCAAAATAAACTTCAAGATATAACAGATTACACCGTTAAAAATTTTCTTTTTATTCCGAAATTAAAGCTTGACAAATAATAATTTATTTTGTATTAAAATTCATCTTTTAAATGGAAAATTACACCAAAAACCTTTTATATTAATATTAGTTAGAGATAAGTACACCAAATTATTCAAAAATAGAATTTAAAACCGGATAAACATACTTAAGAGTCTCACATTAATAAAATAATTAATAATTAACACTGTTCTTATAAAGTAATTGATTTGTTTCTTAGAATTGAATTTTTAAATGATGGAAGTTTATAATGTTTATAATGTTGGCCAAATAACTTTCAGGCAGTAGTGGAATGTAATCTACTTGCCATGTATAAAAATGTTATATATTTTAAATAATGCAAATGCTAACAGATGTGTAAAACGGTAACTAGCTTCTGTAATTTTGTTATTTTGATTTGATACAATTGTAATTAATTACTAATTAACCCGTTATATAGGACATGTATTTTTTTCTGGTACAAGGTGGCAAAATTTTTATATGATTATTTAATAACCAATAATGTGGGAATATCAAAATAAGTATTAAACCATTAAGTTAATTTTAATTAAAATATCTCGGTGCATCTGCCTGTTCATAGGAAAATAGGGAATTCCACTCAGTACCCCCACAACCATGCCGATGTTGTATAAGCCAAGTGGCGCGGCCGAGTCTTTATTTTTTTTAGTGCTCACGGAATTATTGCACAGTCGAAGCTGTTTGATATTAATGAGTATGAGGTAAAGAGTAGTTTAAATTGATTAATCTAATTTAAGTTAATAGATACTCGCTCTATAAGTACGTATTTGATTTGTTTTAATACTAGTAGTAAAAGTTGCATTGCTACTGATAACCGCTCACATTTAAACCGTAACCGTTAAATTTAAATAGACTAAGAGAGCTCGTATTTATTGAACACACTGTATATGAAAAATGTACCTTTATTACCTTCAAAGAGTAGATAAAATGACCTTTAGGTAACCGTTGATAATCCACTTTACAGCAACTAAGTAGTACTAAACCAAATATTCCCGATAATAATAACTGGAAATAAAAATAATTTGACATTATAATGTATAAATGATAAATAGGTACTTACTGGAGCACCACTCCAATAGGGATTATCCCGTTGCCGAACATTTGGCGCCCATAGTAATAACCATAAAGATAACGTTACCAATGCAATTCCTAATAATGTCTGTAAACCCACTAATGCTTTGGCTAACTTTGTATGAATTAGGATTGGAGGTAGATATTTCTTCGGTACTAAAATAAAAAATACATAATTCACTTATTGCATAAAGAACATTAAGAGAGGTGAATGAACGAGATACTAATAAATATTCCTATTAAATATTTTTAAAATTCTTAAGGGTATAAATTTATTGGCAAAAATTCAATCAATAGTAAACTGTAACCTTATAAAGCGGTTATCATTAGGAACGGAAAAATTATAATTACTTATAATTTAATCTACCGACATTTATAGGTCATAAACATTATTTTGATAAAGGTAGACTGAATAAGCATTAAACATTTCAATTATGGTATTTCTAAGTTTTTATTATGCTTTTCCCTAGAAATTGTAGGTTATAGCTTATTTTCGGTATGTTGATGACATTTTATTTTCACCAGAAAGCAAAATTGGAGAAGTTTTACACGTGTTTAACAGTTTCAACACTAAACTTAAATTTACTATAGAATTAGAGAAAGACAAAAAAAATACCATTTTTAGACACAATGGTTATTAGAAATAATAATTTAATTTTAGTTGCTTGGTTTCACAAACCTACGCATAGTTGGAGATATGTAAATTTTCATTCAAATCATCCCTTAGTTAATAAAATTAATATTGTTAGTGTTAATATTGAAAGATGCTTAAAAATCGCGGGCCCTATTTTTCGTCCAAAACATATTAAAAATATTGTTCATGCATTTATTGAAAAACAATTATCCAAAATCGTTCATTTTGAAAATTATTAAACAAAAAATTCATAGTTTCTATAATATTTCTATCATTAAAAAACCGGAAGAAAAAATGGATTACATAACCATTCCGTACAGTAATAAAAGATGTTTATTATACAGGGTTCCCCATTTTAGACTATACAATTTAAAAGTCGAATAAAAACTTTCTAATCAAAGTAAATTAACTTTTTAATGGACTAATATGTAGCTTATTCTTTGGGATTTATGACTAAAGTAAATAACAATTCAAGTTTTAAAGATCATGTCTTCCAAATGCCCTCCTTCGACTTCAATGCATTTTTGAATTCTAAGTTCAAAATTTATCATCACTCGGCGAAGCAAATCTCCATTTATTCCTGCAATTTCATTTCGAATCTGCTCCTTCAGCTCCGGAATTGTTGCGGGACGACTTGCAAAACTTTTGCTTTAGGTATCCCCAGAGAAAAAATCGGGGCCGTTAAATCGGAGATCTCGGGGGCCAATTCAAATTTCCAAATCGGGAAATTATACGGCCGTCAAAAAAATCTCCCAAAACTCTCATAGTGTTTCTGGCTGTGTGAGCCGTTGCTCCATCTTGCTGGAATAATATGGCGCCATTTAGTCCTCGTCTAATTAGTTCTGGGATAAGAAACGTTTGCAACATGTTTATGTAGCGTTCGGAATTAACTGTAACAGAACGGTTATTTTCATCCTTAAAAAAATAAGGACCGATAATTCCAAATGATGCTACACCGCACCAAACAACGACTTTTGGACTGTGGAGGTTTTTGGTAAACAATTCGTGAGGATTTTCTACTCCCCAGTATCTAAAGTTTTGCTTGTTAACAACACCGTCCAAATGAAAATTTGCTTCGTCGCTCATTAGCAAATTATGAATTTCTCCACGATGCTGATGTAAAATTCTTCACAAAATGTCACCCTCGCTCCTTTGTCTAGATCACTGAGGTTATACGCCATTTGATATTTATAGGGTGAAATTTTATATCTTTATGCAGAATTCTGTGGAGACTTCCTTAGATATTCCTAGGGCAAGTGATTGCCGATTAGCCGATCTCTTAGGACTTCTTGTAAAGGCAGCTCTCACTCGTTCAATATTTTCAGGTGTACGCACCGTTCTTCGACGTCCAGGTTTTTTAATGTTTTGCACAGAGCCATTTTCACGCCAATGACGAACCCACGCCGCAATTGTAAAGCGTGTTGGTGCATCGCCCCTATTATTGTTTCCAAACTGGCGTCGAAATGCACGCCGAACTTCTTCAAATGAACCAGTTCTAATGTAGACTTCCACAGAAAACACACGCTCTTGAATCGAATAATTCATAATGCAATGAAAATTGTTAAACTGGAGCAATTATATCGTTTGCGTATAACGCATATTAAACAGAAACACTTAAGTCGTTGTTTATAGACAGGCGCCTCCTTGATCTTTAAAACTTGAATTGTTATTTACTTTAGTCATAAATCCCACAGAATAAGCTACATATTAGTCCATTAAAACGTTAATTTACTTTGATTAGAAAGTTTTTATTCGACTTTTAAATTGTATAGTCTAATATGGGGAACCCTGTACAAATCACTAAAGAATCTTTATTTAAATACTGTTTTTTCTATTCATAGTAAATGTTTAAATTCAATCATTCCTAATGATAATATAACAAACATTATTCAAATAATTATATATATATATATATATATATATATATATATATATATATGACTGCTGACGATGGAAGTTTGTAGTCCCGAAACCGGTCCAGTAAATTAATTATAATAGATTTTGCGAGTTATAAAGTTTTTTCTTCCACAAATATATATATATATATATATATATATATATATATATATATATATATATATATATATATATATATATATTTATATGTACCGGTGTAAATCAAATAGGGGCCACCCCTGTAACTTTTGAACGGATCGTTAGATTTTGTTCAAATTTCAGTGGGTTATATTAGTGCCAGTTTGGGATTTTTCACATAAAAAACAATATGGCAGACTTCCGGTTTCACCGGAAATGTCGCAAAAGCTGAAGATGTAAATGGAACACCCTGTATATTTTTACATATTTGGATTGTAGGCCTTAAAATATATACAGTTCATCTGTCTAATGTCAACTCAGGTGCCATTTTAATTCATTTTTTTTAATTTTAAATCATTATCACGTCATCTAAATCATAGATATTGACGTATAATTACCCTCGTAATATTATTTTTCCGAATAATGAATTTTTGTGACGTTTGTTAACGATCAAATTTAAAAATTACGGTTTTTAATCTAAAGCTCACTGTTCCCAACAGAAACATACATGGGTCATCCTGTATATTAAATAGCTCTTTCAAGTACTGGTAAAACTATATGCATAGTAATTTCCTTAGTTCCTAAATAAAGCAGTAATTTTTAATTTTCTAATTTTTATTAACACAACATGCTCCTGAAGCTGACTGTCAAAGTAAAATGGCGTTTGAGTTGACATTTGGCAGATGAACTGTATGTATTTGAAGCCGTATAATCCAAACGTGAAAAATATACAGGTTATTCCATTTAAATTTTCAGCTTTTGTGTCATTTCCGGGGAAACCAGAAGTCGGTCATATTGTTTTTTTTTGTAAAAAATTCCAAACTGGCTCTAATATAATCCATCAAAAGCATAATACAGGGATAGAGTTATAGCTTACATTCTTTATAGTGTGCAAATTTAAATAGGTTTGAGAAAGTATACAGTTCGTTTTAATAACAAAAATTAGTATACGAGAGGGAAAATATGGTTTTGCTATAACAAAACAGGCTTTGTGGGGTTTGCACAAGTTTGTTTTATTCATAAAAGCAATGAGCTATACCAGTATCATGTGAGAAAGGTCAAAACGATTGATATTTGTGGGTACGATTAGTTTCGGTGAACATATTTCAGTAATTTTACAGTTTAATCAATTTATTTAAGCATTTTAAACACTTTACAGATATTAATCACATGTAGTAGGATAATTCTAATATGTAGAACATGTATAGATATAGGTACATACAATGCATGAACTATATAAACTTTAAAAAAGGGTTATGGTACGAACACTGTATATTAGTATTTCAAAAAGTGTATAAAAAGTGCAGAAGAAGTGGTAGTGATTTAGAAACATTGATAAAAACATGAATAACATTTCTACAATGTGATATTTAATATAAAATTACATTTTGTGTACAAAATTTACATAAATGTGTTAACAATATGGAATTCTGATATGACAAAAAATTATGGACTATGGAGTAAAAATAAACAGTATTTGTGTTAAAGACAGTTATAAGAACATAATAATTTAACATTTCAAGTGATTTAGACGTTTTAAACGCAAGTTACAAGTAAAATTATATTAAGCTAGGTTAAGTACTATATTTAAGAATTTTGCAAATTTATAGTTTTTATAGGATAAGAATAAATTATAAAAGCACATAACAGTAGGTTTCCCTCATTTTCATAAAGAAATTTTCATATACGTGTAATATGAACATAAAATTAGAAAAGTTGGGTTAACTACCTAAAATTTAAATATGAGAATGGAATTTCTGTTAAAATTAAGTTAAATGGTTTGAAATAAATGTATTCTGATATAGTTTTTTAGGTAGATTCTGAATATGTAATTAGTTTAGGTGGAAAATATAGATTTTGTTAGATATAAGTAAATTTAGATTTGAAGTTGGCAAAATGCAAAGTTTCGAAATATATATAAATAATCAAAATAAATATTTATTTGATTTAAAGTTTAAATATCATTTTAGTTTTAATAATAATACATTACAATATATATATATATATATATATATATATATATATATATATATATATATATACATTTCATTTCTTTTACGTACATAATTTTCAATCACATTATGTTTCAGATTATTCCCTACGCGATTTTTGGTTCTCGTGCTACTTACCGGACTTGCTGTTATTTATTTGCGACCAAATGATTTAATTATTTATAACTTTAGATTTCCGAGGTAGTTATCTGTTTATTTAATTTAATATTTATTTATTTTCTTTACGGATTTGGTCTAGTTATTTATTTTTATCATTACAGCTAAAAAAACACAGATATACACATACACATATACACAGATCCACAGGTACACAGATACACAGATACACCGATACGCAGTTACGCAGGTACGCAGATACGTAGATAAGCAGCTACGCAGATGCACAGATACACAGCTACACAGATACACGGATACACAGATACACAGATACACAGATACACAGATACACAGATACACAGATACACAGATACACAGATACACAGATACACAAGTACACAGATACACATACACAGATACACAGATACGCAGATACGCAGATGCCCAGCTACACAGAAACACAGCTACACAGATACACAGATACGCAGATACACAGATACACAGGTACACAGATACACATACACAGATACACAGATACGCAGATGCCCAGCTACACAGATACACAACTACACAGATACACAGATACGCAGATACACAGCTACACAGATACGCAGATACGCAGATATGCAGATGCACAGCTACACAGATACACAGCTACACAGATACACAGATACGCAGATACACAGATACGCAGATATGCACATACGCAGATGCACAGCTACACAGATACATAGATACACAGCTACACAGATACACAGATACACAGATACGCAGATACGCAGATACACAGATACACATACACAGATACGCAGATGCCCAGCTACACAGATGTACAGCTACACAGATACAGAGATACGCAGGTACACAGATACGCAGATACGCATGTACGCAGATATGCACATACGCAGATGCACAGCTACACAGATACACAGCTACACAGATACACCGATACACAGATACACAGATACACAGATACGCAGATGCACAGCTACACAGATACACAGCTACACAGATTCACAGAAACATAGATACACTAACCATTTCAACCGGCTCAGATAAACCAACTATCTGCTTAAGCAAATCCTTTAAAAACACCGCCTCCTTAATTGCTTCCGATAAAGCTACATATTCCGCCTCTGTAGTAGACCATCTTTGCTTCTTTGATTCCCAAGACTCCAACTAGTCACCCAATTTTAACGCATGTTCCGTATACGACTTTCTTTCAGTATCAACACCTCCCCGATTTTCATTGGCAAACCTACTAAATTATTTTCGGAATTTTTAAAACTTAAACCTAAATCGCATGTTCCCTTTAAATATCTTAAAACACATTTTTCCATCAACCAATGAGGCTTTTCAAATTAAACTGGCTTAAATAACTAACTGTATACATAATGTCTGGTGTGGTGCAAACCGCCAGATACATTAAGCCACCTATAACTTCACGATACGGTACATTTGCTTCTGTATTTTTACCAGGTTTTAAACGAGATCCTACATCTAAAGGTATGCTAACCGAACTACGTTCAGCCATTCCAAATGTACCTACCCAAAAGTTTTTGAATATAAGCCTTTGGACTATAAAAAAATTCATTCTTCCCCTTTTCCTCTTATTCTCAATATATGTAACGATGGATCAAGTTCCTAAATTTTTAAATATAATTTTAATTCATTATTTAGTTCTTGCATCAAGTTATCATCACCACAAAACAGCATAAAATGATCAACATAAAGATATGGTATTGCTATATGATTATTTTGTTAGAAATAAAAACGCATGGTTCACAGTTTAAAAATCCTAATTTATTTAAACTTCATTACAATTTTCATTTTAGGGTCTAGACCCCGGTTTTAATTCATAAATTGCCTTTGGTAACTTACATACTTTATTTTCATTTCCCTTAGATACGAAACCCTCATGTTAAGTTTTACTGCTAATGTAAAAAGTAACCCAATTGTTGAATGTCCAATCACTGGGGAAAAATCTCATAATCAACCCCAAATTTTCGACTGGATCCTCTAACTACATCGATTACTTCCCCGCTAGCATCCCGTTTTATTTTATACACCCATTCCGATTCGACAAGATTTTTATTTTTAGGAAAATCTAAAAAGCATCAAGTTTCATTTTTACTTAATGATTCAATTTCTGATTCCATGCCTTGTTACCATTTTTGCTTATTTACACTTAACACGGCCTCCTTAAACGTTTCTGGTTCATCACCACTCATATTTTACACTATAACACGAACGTGATCCGGATATTGCTTTGTCGTCCTATCACTTAACGGGTATCGCCTATTTAGTTATAGTTCTGTTTCAAGCTATTCAGGTAAGTCGTGATAGCTCACAAATATTTTTGCCTCGGCCTTAGATCCCATTTATTCTCTTTTCTTTTGGAACATGTACAAACGCAATACAACCACAAACCTTGAGGAGAGTTAAATCTGCTTTAACTCCACTCCATTTACCTTCCGGTGTATAACCGACTAACGCCTTTGTGGGCTTCGCACGCATATTACCAGTAGTGCTTCTCTAAGATTTTCTGACCTCTCAATTTTTAACGGTTAATCCCATAACTATTTAGATATTCTTCGAACTTCCTGCAGTATATTTCATACCGCAATCTCACCTGATCGATTTCATGTGTAATCTGGACTTATTTTCCACATTAGCTTTACACATTTTATAATAATACAATATTTCATCCTTAGACTTTAAAAAATAAGCGAATTTTTTTTGTAGTGAAGTCATCCTGAAATAATAACCTGTAATGTTTACCTTGGATTGACTTTATATTCATTGGCCTTCTAAATCCGTATATGTACTAATTGTAATTTTTGTGTTGTACGCCTAGTATTACTTTTAGGGAACGGGGTTCGTGTCATTTTCCCTTCAGTGCATGCAATACACGGTTCTAACAACTTATCTTCTAACAATTTCATGCTTGGACTACTTATTAAAAATTCACAACACTTTCAATGATGGATACTATTTCATATTAGTGGATGGCCAGAAATACATTTTATTAAAGACATGACGAGTGAGACGGCATCGAATTATGTAGGAAAATATTTGCTACATTTGGTATATCAAAGATTTTTGTTAGCGATAATCGAACATAGTTTACATCCTTTAAATTGTAATCGTTTCTAAAACAAAATGGTTTTTTGTCTATTTTGCATAAATTATCAGCACTGTATCACCCAGCTACGAATGGCTTGGCTGAAAGGTACGTGCAGACATTAAAGCAAGCTTTAAGGAGTACGTGTACGATCTGAGGGGAATACTCGTAATCATGAATTATATAAAATTTTACTTCAATACAGAAAAATGCCTCACTCAGTAACAGGGTACGCCATCATATTTAATCGTGAAATAAGGTCATGAATCTATTTAAATATATCAGGATTTCCATAAACCCGCGTTATTAAAATAGGGTCTAGAGTACGGCAAGAGATAATTTTGACGAGAAGTGGAAATTTGGTTTGGTACTGCAAGCTGTTGGGAATATGCATTATACAATAAGATGAGAGACTATAGTAGATTGTGGCGCAGGCACATAAATTAAATTAGAGAAATTGTTGAGAATACACCGTCAGCACCATATTATCCAGAACAATTTGTACATATTCCTGAAAACAATAGTACTATAGTGTCACTGTTAAAAGCGGTGAAGTATGGTCAGATACTAAAAATGATAACATGACCAGTAAAGTAAATGGACCCACTGCAATTTTAGTGTAGAACACTGACCAGACTATGCACTTAAACCAAATGTTATAAATGAGTTAATAAAAACAAATAATGCAGATGTACCATTAATAAGAAGATCTGCTAGAGTTCGAAAATCACCAACTAAGCTAGATCTGTAACGGATTACGGTGTATTTACAAAAATAAATGTGAATTTTTTTCTTAGCAAGGGAAACATATTAAGTTATATATTTAATGATTAACATTAATGTAATTTCTTAATATCAACATGATTTATTCTTAGTCTTCCAGGATATGAGGGGGGATCAATTACCCTGAAAAATTTTTGAAAATGGGGTAAGTGGACCAGGTACTTAGGGCAACTGGACCAGCCTAGGACCCATTTGCCCCATGTCTGATCCATTTACCCTTGGTTAGTACAGTTGGATATAATACTCCTGGGTATGTCATACATGTTAAGCTAAAAAGTTATTCAAGATTTACTTTTTTTATCTAAATAAGTCATGATGTGAATAAATATTATTAAAGCAAACACAGTCCCTAACAAAAATACACATCTTCTTTCCAATGTAACTTGTTTTGAAAAGTTCAACAACTTAACACAATTTAAAAACCAAAGAAATAACTTGACAATGTTATTAAGCTTCTTCAATGAAAAATAAATATTAAAGGTTATTTATTCTAGAATTATCATGGTGAGAACATATACTCGGAAAACTGAGAGTGGAACCTCTTATTCTCAAGAGGATTTGGAGAAAGACGTGAAGAATTGTAACAACACCACAAGGGAAGCAGGTGCCTTTTATAAAATTCCAAGGTCCCCTTTAAAACATCGATTTGGACACAAGAGGAAACGGATGCACCGCACAAAATAGTAATGGCGGTGTTAAATCTCACTTACCCAAAACTGATGAGCAAGAAATTGTATATTGTCTTAAAGTTGTGGACATGGTTTTGGATTATCGAGGGCTGAAGGCTGAAGCTTTTGGGACAGTGCAATTCTATATAAGGCAGAGCAACATCCAAACCCGATTCAAAGATCAATGACCCGGTCGCAATTTTACAGAATATAAACTGTTACAGCCCCCAACTACGTCATTCCAATGTATAATCTGATTGAGCACATCGTCCCAAAATCTAACCGGGTACAACACAACATAGTCACGTGGTAGTAACACATTACACCACTTTTAAGCCGTTACGGATTGTTCTTAACCTTACTTCGTATTTAGTTTCTTGCGCGTTTATTATGTATAGTTTATTGCGAACTTTATATATTTTGTGTGATAATGGAAATATTAATATAATAGAGTAATAGAGTATGCAAGTGAAGATAATTACGTAGCAGTGCTCCGCTTGAAATTAAACGAGTACATTAACGTATTCTTGTGTTAAATGCTCACATATTTTAAAGTAAAAATATTTTGTGGATACTGCGTTTTAATGTTTTGTGCATATAGGGACATACTCTGCCGTCCAACGGAAAAACACCGTATGTGAATTGTTTCCAAATTCGGTTTTTGTTATTTTTGGGACATATGAACCACCTCTATCAAATAAAAGTGTGAAAAAGTTTTTAGTTTTAACTGATAAAGTCATTAATTCTATTTCAGTTTGTAATTGTTATAATATTTATCAATATACAGGTATGGAAAAACATTATTGCGAGTCTGACCATGGTCTGACTTATAAGCTAGAAAGAAACCAATATATGCTTATATGAGTGTGAGAGAGACATAACTTTACCGATGTTGCCTCCAACTGATTTGTTCGGCTCCGTGTTACTCGAATCGAACTTCTATATATATATATATATATATATATATATATATATATAGATAATATATATATATATATATATATATATATATACAGGTATGAAAACATTATTGCGGGTCT
Organism: Vesta saturnalis; assembly: GCA_036346205.1. NCBI lineage: Eukaryota > Metazoa > Arthropoda > Insecta > Coleoptera > Lampyridae > Vesta > Vesta saturnalis. Next base: position 971,681 of record JARFJB010001795.1, read on the forward strand.
GACTTCTGACTTGTAATAAGCTAGAAAGAAACCCAATCAGCATTATGAGTGAGAGAGATATAACTTTGCCGATGTTGCCACTTGTACATATTTGCATGTAGGCACAAAATATGAACTACTTAAGTCTCCTTCAACCTAGCTTCAACATTTCTGACGAAACAAAAGCAATTAAAATGATGTTGAAAAGTCGTGTGTTCTTTGAAACTTTTAAGTAAATACTTTACACTTAAATATTAAATGATAATAATAAATCGAAGTTTATTGTAATTGCGATTTTATGACATGGTTACTACTCGTAAGAAGAAACTTGCCAGAGCTACAAACAAGAACATTAACATTTACATTGATAGTATAACTTAAGTTTAAGGTTTACCTTTAGCATTATAATTCTTATTGAAAAACCAACTATTGTTAAAAATGAACAGAATACACTTTTTTCAAAACACTACTTTATAAGATTTTCGAAAAGACCTCCACCTTGCGCAAGGCAGTAACCCAATCTGCGATAAAATTCAGTTCAGGTCTAACATTTCTTGGGTGAAGCTGTTTAAAGAGTATGTAATTTTGACACGAAGTTCGCCCAAATTGTTAGCACGTTCATGCCTGTGCCCATAAATTTGCTGGGATACGTATCACTAAACAAAAAAGTTGTTCGGCGCGATATCAGGTGAGCGAGGAGGATATTTAATAGTACCTTTTTCACTAATAGTACGGTTAGGGAACGTAGTTTCCAAAAACTTTTATTGCAGTATGAGCCATCTTCTTGATACCTAATGTCCTTAAAATTTATATCGAAGTGTTGAACAGCTGGAACTATCTGGTTTCTCAACAGTTCTAAGTATTTGTCCGCATTCGAGTTTCCGTTGATAAAAAATGGACCAATTATGGAATTGCCTAAAATTCCTGCCCATACATTAACTTTTTGGGGGTATTGTGTCCAGTAAGGAATAGTAATGTGTATGTTTTCCCAAGAGTAACCAATAGCTCCAGACGGATTGTGATGGCCATGTAAGTTAAAAGAACACTTGTCGGTAAACAAAATATTTTCAATAAATCTTTCGTTTTCATTAGCCCGATTCACCATATCTTCACAAAACTCCATACGCTGTTGACCTTCTGGAAAAATTTCTTGTGTAGTTTGCAACTTATAGCAACAGTATTTATTACTTATTAACATTATTTATTCAAGGTATTGCGAACTGTTCTTGGTTCAATATTCATTTCTTTAGCAATTTTTATACGATTGCACGGGAAATTAGTTTCTGCTAAACTACACACTGCAATTTCTTGGAATTCGCGCTCTTCGTCTAAGTTACGACCAGGATGCTCACCATCATTACCATCAATGCTAGTGCATTTTCTACAATTATTTAAACATCCACATTTTTCAAATTTACAAACAGTACGCATAATCGTACTTTCTGATAGAATTGGCCTGTTTTCAAAGGAAAAAGCAAACCTGCCCATTATTTCTTGTGCAGTGCTTCCTGATAATACCACTTAATTATCTGTATTTTTTCTTCAGTGGAATACATGAATATTGTGTTGGACTTGCAAAAACACTGATTTTCAATTCTCGTTGACAGTAGCAATGAAATGTCATTGATAATAGCCTACTCAAAAGACGCATGTATGGCATCAGCGCCTTTAGTTTGTTGTGTATTCTATCTTGCTTAGCACGTGAACTGGCTGTACTGTCTTTGTTTTACTTATTATAAGTCATACCCGCGATAATATTTTTCCATACCTGTATATAATAATAGTACATTATGGAATTAGTTTATAATGCAAGGGATTATGGCAGGAGTTTCCTTTAATGGAAACGAATGCCATATCCCGCATTATAAACGTATTTCATATGCTATTTTGTCGTCAAACTGGCCATTTTGAGACACAATTTAAATGAAATAATAATTTCAGATCGTTATAAAAAATATCATTTCACAGGAGTTCATGAACGGCCTTATTATAGTTGCCATAGTATTGCATTATAAGTATCATTTATTTTTTGTAAACAAATTTGCAAAAATGGAGAAGCTGAGTTGAGTCATACCTAAAAAGTCCGAAATCTGTGATAGGATCACAATTTTCTAGCGATTTACCGTCAAATTTTTGCTGTTGAGTTGAGCTTTATGGATAAATTTGTTTTACGTGTGTCGCGACCTTTAAGGATGGTGTGTTTCGAGCTTAAGTTTTTTGTTTGTTAATTACTATTTCGTAATTTTACATTTAAAGTTTGAGAGATTGTTTTTCTTATTATTCCCCGCTTATTGAAGTTTGATTAACGTTTATTTCGTTTGATTTCCTCAAAATTTAATAGAAAGTTTTGTAAAATTAAGTAACTAAAAGAAAGGGTGTAGATGTAAATGTATTTGATATCGTTCTGGCGACAAGAAGTCGAGTGATTGCAGTGGTTCAGCTTAATACTGAGTATGTTGGTTTTGAGTCATAAAGATAGAATGTGGGACTAACTGCTTGAACTTAAATGAAAATACAGAGATACTTTTCACGTTGATTCTGCTGACGTTTGGAATTTTGAAAATTATCGAGTCCTTACGGATGAAAACGAAGTTTGTGTGTAGGGGGTATCAAATCTTCTCCTTCCGTTTCTTAATTGGTGGAACTAAATTAAATGAGATTTTTTGTGAGTGGTGGGATTCAAAAATCCAAGATGGATTTTTGGTAATAATTTGGGATTCTGAAACTGACCGCGCTCCCGAGTAGTAGTACTGTGACGTTTGTTGTTACGGCTTAAGGGGTGATTAGAACGTTGATATATTGGACCTTTCGGTGTTTAACGAACGAACTTTCGTGTTGTGAGGGTAGTTATGTACTTTTTGAAGAAAACCTGTGAAGGAATTTTAAGTAAAATCGTTCAATCACCAAAGGACTAGACTTAGTGCCGATTTCGAGTTTACGTAATCAAGTTACCTAGAGATCACCGTCGTGTTATATTAGTGCTTCTGTGACCTCATTGGTTTATATCGCTTTTGCGGATTTATTGAATTAACGTTCTTGAAGTGCCACTTAATTGCCGTGCATAGCGTGTCGAAGTACAAAGAAACTATCGCAGTATATTAAAATTATATTTATTTAAATAAAGTTAATAACCTTTTGGATTGGTAGTGTAAAGAAAACTATTTAAAAGATAAAAGTTAAAAAGCCAGTTGAGCGCACAAATTATTATTTTAAAAGAAGTTTTTAGTTAATGCAGTAACACTTTACCGAGATTCAATCAAGGAACCGTTTGTGTACAAAAGAATAATAGTCAACATTTTCATTCATCATTCTGCGTCAGAGCAGGGAGATTCCGTATCCGTAGTAGCAGTAATTGGTCACCTGGTTCATTTTCGAGTGTAGTAACACAGGAGAGGTGCTAATTTAGACAGTAAGGTAGTATAACATTGTGTTTTATTGAGTATTTTCAAGATTTCTTGTGTGTGTACCTCGAATTATTTTCTTTGTTGACGAACGTTTGAAAGCGGAGTCGTGTACCTTTTAAATTAAGTTGTTGCTTTGGTTTATTTATTGTAATTAATCATAACTCTGACGCTTCGCCTTCACACCCTTCATCTTAGTTGTAAAGGGCAATTGTCCCTGAAGTAGTGTGGTTAAATAATCCACGAAATATATAGGTTAAGCAATTTAGAACGGCGTTACGCAGAATTCTGGCCAGACCTTCCGTCGCCAATTAAGCATTTGTTATTTTTTTTTATACGCATTATCGTATGTTTACATTTATATTATTTTTTTATCTTATTATAGCTTTCTTTAGGTTTTATAAAATTGTTTTAATTCTGTGAAAACCCCTTTTGTGTTACATAAAAGTTTTTTTTTGCGAATTGCGTTTACCGGTAATTTAGAAGCGTAAAGTCTTAACGTAACGAAGTTACAGTTTCTTTATTGAGTAATAGCGTTAATGATATTCAGTGTTTTATTTGATTTCTAGTTGAGTATTAATTCATTTAGAGTGCATTCTATAGCTTGTTTTTTTTTGTTGTTAAGATTATTAGATAACGCCTTATTATTTACACTAAGGCGTAGTAACGTAACGTAACTTTATTGAGTGATTAACACGCTTTTGTTTGTCAGGCGTGTAGTGCTATTTTGAAGCTCTATTTCAGGTGGTTTGCTGAGCTGTTGTCGAGGACACCTGGGATTGATTGCGGGTAGGTAAGCGTATGTTTTTTGTATGTTTAGACACGCTATGTACACGTAATTTTGGCACGACGTCCCTTATTTTGACTACCAAACATTCTGGCGCCCTAAACCGATCTGATTACGTCTTCATCCCCTACTTTGACTTACGTACGTTTTACGATTCTGGATGTGCAAACTTATCAACATCATACCCACTCCCATACGCTGACTAGTCGGGGCAAAAAGGCCAATTTTATCTGTAATCCCGTTCTACCACCCGTTTATACCGTTACAAATCGGGTCTATATCGATATACGACCCACAGAATTTCTAAAATTTTTGTTTAAAGGTACGTACTTGGGAGTGTTCTAAACACGATTAAATCAAAAAATCTGCGGATGATTCATATTTGATACATAAAAATAGAAAATAAAATTGCTTTGAATCAAGCTATTTTGTAAACAATTATAATATGCAAAATCTCCTCTCCTCGCATATAACAGTATACAGCGTTGCCACACCTTCTTTATAATAAGTTCATTACGAAAATAAGCAAGATTGTAAAAACAAAAACAGTTGTCTATGTCAACAGTTTATAACTGAATGAAATAATTTTAATTATAATTTTATTAGCGTATAAAAAGAAAAAACTAAAATCTACTCTAACCTATCTGACTCACCCCGACATCCTTTTCGCGACAGTTATCCCTGAGCGGCTTTAGCTTTACAGTAATATGCGTCTCTACATTCAATAACAAATACTTCATAAATTTTATGAGAGTACAAATAGATAGTCGGGAAGGTCTTATGTAAGGAAAATCGAAAGCCGGGAAAGTACTTAGCCGGGATTGTCTAGTGGCCGGGAAAGTCGCGATACGCTTCACAGTATAACTATATAAATTATTGTAATAATTAAACAAATGTAACCAACTAATCAAACATATAACGTTCACTTATTTGTGAAGTGAAATTAAAAAATCGTTCTCTCGGTGTGTCTCCATACACTTCCCACAACATGAATTGATCCACATACTCAAATATAAATGGAGACTGCATAACAGCAAGCCGCCGCAAAAATTGCTTAAAACATGACCAATAGACTTCTACCTGATTGGTACATACTCCCGTGTCAGGATCGACAAAGTTTCGGCTGTGTTTAACCTACTATAACCCCTCCAACAATGCGTCCAAATACTAGAACCTGGCAAACATGTTCCAAATAACTGCATGAACACATGCAGTCTTAAAACTTAATACGCCTCTCACTAATTCACCTTTATGCCTTAACCGCGAAGCCTAGGTAATAACTAATAAATAAAAAAAATTTACTTCTTATCCGTATTTAATATAAAAAAATGTAAATTTGAAACATTTAATTGCAATGCTGTTAATACAGCATTGCCAAACGTAATACAAACTTGAATATTAGCACGACGAACATGTTCGAATCCTCATCCCGGCCTTTAACACGGATCAATGAATAATATCTATACTTATCAGCTTAATATCGCTATCGCTACAATATATTACCTAGATATATGAACAAAAAAAATTTTTAAATTCAAAGTTGCTGTGAAAAATTGAAGTATTGCTTATGTTATTTCATACATTTATATAAAATCAAACAGTTTTACTGATAAATATAATACACGCCATTAACTTTTCTTCCACTTCTTGCCACCGTTTGCAACAAGTATGAGCGAAATAGAATGTTACACGAAGCAGTAAGCCGTCACCGTTTTATTCGAAAAGCGCCTGTTGCGTGGTAAATCGTAAAGACGTAAACCGATACACATAACTGACATAACCAAACAAAATGTAACCTCAATAGCTTATGGATTCATAGCAACAGTTTTATTTTCGATTTTTTTTCCAATTAATATGAATCATCCGCAAATTATTTGATTAACTCGTATTTAGAACACTCTCAAGTATGTACCCGTAAATAAAAAACCTTGAAATTCTGTGGGTTGTATATCAATATAGAACCAAGGTAATCATTCTATGTATTTATTTTATTAGTCGAAAAACTACAAATCGTCTTCTTTATGGTGAATGTACTCCAAATTAAAATGTATGTTACGTCTCAAAAAGGATGTGGACATCAGCAAGTTTTTAAAACTTTCGGCATTCTAGAAAAACTGTTCTGTTGGGTACATACCAGAGAAGTCATTAGTGTTTTCAAAAGAGCACTTAATTTTTTTCTTGAAACATTCAATAACAAATACTTATGAAGGTAAATTTTTACTTTTAAGATTATTCTTAATAAATATGATTACATTTTAGGTAGTTGCAATACTTGGTGTGTTTGGTGGTTGCAGACTCATAGAATTGTACAATCTGTGTGTTGGGGATATTAAAGAAGAAGGTTCTATCTTTGTGGTTTATATTAGAGGTACCAAAACGATGACAGTAACGTAAAGTATATTGACCCCATTAAGAAGTACACGAATTTAAGACGGAAGCATGTGCAGATTGAAAAGTTTTTTTATTCTACAATGTACCTGTAATCCTATTGGCATTAACACATTTGGTTAGATTCCTCGACAGATCGCCAAGTATTTAAATATTCCCAATGCCGATCAATACACAGGACATTCATTTCGTAGAACTTCTGCCACAATCTTGGCAGACAGTGGAGCTGACATTAGAACTTTAAAACGACATGGGGATTGCAAAAACAATGCTGTTGCTGAAGGGTATGTGCCAGACTCCAACGAAAACAAGAAGAAAATTGCCAAAACCTTAGGATCTAATAGCATACAACAAATGGGTAACCGAGAAATATGTGTATTACCATCTTCAAGCAGTTCAAGCGAATGCCTTCTTGACACATCTGGGGGAATTTCAATTAGCGGAAATTCCAATTGCACCATTAATATTAACATTAGTAAGCAATAATTTCTTTAATATTACATTAATTACAGATCATATTCTAACTGTAGTATTAATATAAATAAATAATTTGTTCAATTTCCTTGTTTGTATTTCGTTGTCAAGATGACTTTGTGGCATGCATGCCATAAAGTGAGAAATTATTAACGATTTTGACATTAACAACCAAGGGATTCTAATGCTAGTCGACAACAAATAATATTTTTCAAAACTATAGCTGCAATTTTCTCGAAACTAGATGGACTACACCCGTAAGGCGGCCGTGTTGAATGCTAAGAATTGTATATTTTATAAGAAAGTACAAGCTTTCAATAAAAAAACCACAGAGCAAAGAACACATAAGGTGTGATCAGATAAACCAAGTTGTTAAGAAACTACCCAACCCTTTTAAACAACAGTTCTAGTAGGTTCCAAAATATGGTGAGCTTTAATATTGATTTCACAGAGCTATGTTTAAAACATTGGTTTAAGTTAGTTGTGTTCGTTCTGGATAAGTTGAATTTATTTATTTTTCTATTTTCGGTTCTTATTTATAGTATCACTTATTTCAGTAAGATGAAAGTTTTTGTTTAACTTTAAATCAATTTAGTTACTTATCTGGAGAATTGTTTGTGAGAATTCTTATTTATGAATTTTTGTTTAAATAAGCTTAGTAAAAGAACAATTTAAGCTAAGTTAAAAGGACAGTAGGAACATTGGTTTAGTTCACTTTTTCTGGAGATAAATTAAGTTGTATTTTTTGCTGTTGTGGTTTTAATTAGTTAAGCTTAACTTGAATTGTTTTGAGTTTTTAAGTTAAAAATATACCTGAAACTTTTTTGTTCATTTTCTTTACTTACACTTTTTTACATAAAACATGTATCTTAAGCTAACTTACTGTTCAATTTTTGATAATAAACCTATTACACGGGTAATTTCAGCGCTACTTGCTCATAATTTTTCCGCATTACTCTCTTGCATTCTCGACTTCAACATCCTGCTTTTTAAAATGTTTTTTTAGCTACATACAATAAGGTTCAAATCCATTCACCCCAGTCTGAAAAGAATAAGGTTTTAAGATGTATAGACCCCCTGGTCTGGTTACCTTGTTTCCGCAGGTAACTAGGCCACGTGCTATTTATAAACATGTCAATTTTAATATATGTTAAATATTTTTTACATTACTTGTAGACTTAAAGATTATGTATACGAGTATAGTTGGTAACATGAGTAAATGTGAATATCGGATTAGCGTTTATATTCATACAGCCCACGCGATTATATATCTTTCTCGTTCTTATACAAGGAATTTATGCTAGATGATAAGAGAGCATCTAGTTTTCCCAACCGCGAACGGTGAACTAAGAAGCACGCTATACGTTATAACCGTTTTGCTGCGTGCACCAAAAAGAGTTACCAATAGTTAGATTTAACGCAGCACGGAAAACATCCACCTAAAAGTGTAATGCAGTGACTCTCTAAATGTTTTACTTATAATATTTTTACATACATACAATAATGAATTACGCACAGCATTAAAAGGAAAGCGCTACTTATAAACACATTTATAAATGTGATTATTAGAGAAATGCCTTTACCTAATGTATGTAATGGGCCATAAGTACGTGATAAATATAATTGCGTCTTTCTGACGTTTATGAACGTATTTATTAAAGGAAACTGCTTTTCAATGAATTACTTATAAGAGTAGGTTATTCATATGAAATATCCTGTGGACGGTTACAGTGCAGGGCCGTACCGTGCTACGATGTAGAAGGTTCAAGGTTTAAAACATCCGTTAAAAAATTCCTGAATGCGCGCTTGGACGCACATTCAAATTCGTGGTATGATGGGGAGATAACAGGAATTTGCGAACAGGGTGGGTCCCTGCGCGGAACCCCTACGCCGTCGAAGAAATATCGTTGAGACGGCGCACTACTCGCCTAGACTGCGCGCTCTTGTGTGAAGATCACGCAATCTTTTGTTTGCAAGTTTGAACATAGTTTAAGCTTTTTTCACTTCAGGGATAACAGTTGTGCGCTTAGTAAAATCCGTGTTTAGGTAAGAGTATTGCGATTAATGGTTGTGATGAAAATTCAATCCCTTCGTGATGCTTTAAAATCGTTAGCGAAACTTTGTTAAGTAGGTCAAGATGGCGGTTATATGCTGGCGCCTGCCTTCCGTGGGGATTTACTGTCAGTGCCATTTAAATTTAAGACGCTTTCCTGAAAACGAATCAGTCGATTCGTAACTATGTGATAAATGAATAGCTGTTTCAAATGTTACTGTACCCTTTCCGCTATTGATATTTTTTGAGAAGGTTGCTACCCTTAGCGCAGGGGTAGAGCTGTATAAATTATATTTTCATACAAACTACTCACCTTTCAAGAGTTACCTGCTTTTGTATTTTAGTCAACACTTTTATTTTACAATATTACGAAGGGATCAAATTTTGGTTGGCACACCTGAAAGAATGAATTTTACTGGCGCTTTTTTACATTCAGTTATTAGCGTTATGGATAAGATAAGGGCAAAATTTATCAGGAAGTGAGTATAATAAGAAACGGTTAATGAAAGAGGCGGAAGAAAGAAAGCTGAACTATGATATGAAGGGATCCTTAACGAAAAAATGTTGCGGAAGTGAGCCCCCCACTTCCTCAACAAATTTGTCGAATGTGGACGATTTGGTAGCTAAAGAATGGAAATTCATCCCGAACCGGAACCTGAACAGGGAAGCAGTGATAGTGTCAGTGGTACAGGTACAGCTACTGAATACGACGTTATAAGCGAAGTTCTAGTTGATCCTGCGCTGTGGAATGCTGCTAACAAGATACCGAAAATTCGTCAGAAACTTGTTGAGAAGGGGCCATATCAAATTAAAAGATTCGAGTTTCCTCGTAATAAAGGAAGGCCTCCTCACATTAATTAAAAGTATTTAGCAACGGAAAAGTAGTTGAGAGAAGCTGGTTGCTGTACTCTGCAAAAAAGATTTACTTTTTTATTTCTATTGCATGATATTCCTCTTTAGAGACTAGCCTAAAAAAGAATATTCTGACTGGGGAAATCTCTCAAGGGCCCCGACAATGGATGAAAGGGCTATAAACTCACAAATGATTTTCAAGCGTGGAAAGAATACCAACGAGATTTAGGTATAGAAATTCATAATTAGACTATTGGCGACACGATGTTTGGCTTTCTGTGGAATAACCGAACCTTTGTTTTAGCCATATAATGGAAATTCTTTAAAATTGGTGGAGATACTTTCTGAGTTTGAGCCAGTTATGGAAAAACACATAAGAAGGATTCTACGCGAATGTGGTAAATGGTCTGTGACTTACGTAAGCAATAATATACAGGATGACTTGATAAACTTGATGGCAAATAAAATTCTAAAAGGAATTTTGAAAATCGTGAAAACTACTAAATACGTACTTTTCCATAACCTCTTATTGTACCCTAGGCATGTCATATTGAACAGCTCTTATTAACAATAAGAATAGTCGCTTACAAGTATGTCTACAACAGTTATAATGTTGAAGAATTATTTATTGGATTTTTTATGCTAGTGGTTCAACAGAAGAGGAACTGGCACAGCTCTTTCTGACACATGGAAATGTTGGGTGTTGAGTTGAAGTGGCTTAGAGGACAACGGTACGACAACGGAGCCAGTGTGAAGGGAGTAAGAAAGGGCGTACGGAACAGAATACTTGAAAAATATCCAAGGGCGTTTTATGAGTCATGTGCCTGTCATTATTTGAACCTTTTGATTTCAGATTTGTAAAATTTATGACGCATTATTCAAAATTATAAAAGATATCAACAGAGATGCTGAAACCAAACTTAAAACGACAGTGTTAGCAAAAAATATTAAAAACTTCAAGTTTATATGCTGTGTAATTAATTATTTGGCATGATATTTCATTTGAAATAAATGCAGTGTCAAAGCTATTGTAATCTATGGCCATATTTATTTTCTGCTTAGACCTTGTGCACATAATTTTAACTGTCAACCTTCAATATTTACTTTTTAATTAATAATACTATTAAAAGGGGCGCGCAGTGAAACGCCTATTATGCATATATGTATTAACCAACGTATTAATGCAATTTTATTTTCTACTTAAACCTTGAGCATATAATTTAACGTTATCAAGGTGAAAATCGTTTAAAGCATGATTTGTAAAGCAATTATGTAACTTAATTACCCATTTATATGTATAATGTTGAAGGTTACAATTTCGAGGTCGTTATTCGAATATTGAAAAAATTTGAGCTTAAATGCAGTCTTAAAGATTGCATAGAACATAATCGTTTAAGGACTAGGTTTTTATATCCTTGATAAAAATCAAAACAACCCTAATAAATATTAATAATAAAAACAAATTAAATAACATCTTTTTTATTATGAAAACACTCGTCATCCTTACATGTAGTATCTATTAATTCTTCCCCATTAAGAGAATACAATTTTTATGACTGGGGCGAAGCCCGCGAACAGATTTCCGTCTTACAAGACTAGGACCCCTTATTAGAATACAACCTCCAATGTATAAATAAATTAGGTCACAATCTGTGTAGATAGAGTTAAAAGAAATGTAATAATAATTTTAATAACAATTATGCAATCTCCGTTGATAAAAACGGGCCCTAATAAATATTAATAACAGATTAAATAAAATCTCTTTATTCTCAGGTGAAAAAATACGATCCCCACATGGACATATATAAAAAAAATGGCGACCAAATGGGCCCCTATGGTAACGTCACAATAAAATAAAATGGCGGATGGTATCCCGTTACTACTTATGTTTAAAGTTGTTGATGTCAGATTATTTTAAAATTATTATTTATAAAATAAAAGTTCTTTATCATTTTGTAATGTGTTACTTACTTACTTACTTACTTACTTAACCTTCACGCCATTCCCTTGCGGGGTAGGCAAAACAATCCCTGCCTCTTATTTATTTTTCATTCACAATCTTTCTCCATGCTTTCCTATCTCCGCATACCTCCCTAGCTTCCGCAAGATTCATACATAGTCTCTGACATGCCCTTTTGTTTTTAAAACTCCTTATCTTTCTTTCCTTTATCATAGATTCTACTACATTCAGCCAAGTTTTACGCGGCCTACCAGGCCCGGCCTTTCCCCTAACCTCACCCACATATATTTGTTTCGTTAATCTTGCGTTGTTCATTCTCTCAATGTGACCAAACCAACGTAATGTACAACTTTTATATCTATCCATCATAGTCTTTTCCTCACCACACTCCCTCATTATGCATTCATTTTTTATCTTGTCCCGTCTCGTTTTACCACATGCGCTTCTCAGAAATCTCATACCCACGGCATTTATTTTTCTTTCGTGCTTTTTTTGACATACCCATGTCTCACTTCCATACAGTACTGACGGGACGAATACGCCATTATAGATTTCTCGTTTCGCAGCTATACTCATGCTTTCATTTCTCATTATCGTCCACATACTTCCAATCACTTTCCTTCCAGCATTGACCCTTCGTCCAATCTCGCTCTCAATTGTACCATCTGCAGTAAACATTCTACCGAGATATACCAGCTCGTCCACTTGCTCCACAATTTCATCTTGCAGGGTAAATACTCTACTCTCCTTTCCACCTTCCCGATTGAACACCACAATCTTAGTTTTGTTCACGTTTACCTTTAGGTCCATGCTCTCACAGACTGTATCAAACTTCCTCAGAGCGGTTTGCAGCTCATCCGCACTGTCACTTAATAAGACTGTGTCATCTGCATACACCAGGAGTCGTACATTTACGTCACCAACCATTACACCATTTGTATCGTTACATGATTGTCTAAGACATTGATCCATGTATATATTGAACAACCACGGTGACATCACACAGCCTTGTCGCACTCCTTGCTCAATATTAAAGTGTTCACTCACACCTACTCTCACCCTAACACATGCCCGACTACTGTTGTATACTGCCCTTATTCCATTTATTAGACCTTTATTTACGCCATATTCATTTAATATTTCCCACATCTTCTGTCTATTCACTCTGTCATATGCTTTCTCCAGATCTACAAACGCACAGTACAACTTCCTTTTTACCTTTAAACACTTTTCGATCACCTGCTGGAGAGCAACCATCTGATCGACACATCCTCTCCCTGGCATGAAGCCACCTTGCACATCCACATCTTAGATTGTGTAGTTTCTCGTACTCTATCAATCAGTATTCTTCCAAAAACTTTACCAGGTACGCTGAGCAAGCTTATTCCTCTGTAGTTCTTACAATCACTCTTGTTCCCCTTACCCTTATACAATGGTACAATGATCGCTCTCTTCCAAACACTCGGCACTTTTCCACACATAAGGCATACATTGAATAATTCACGCAATCTTCGTATAAGCTTTGCACCACCATACTTGAGCATTTCACCAGTGATTTCACCTACGCCTGCTCCCTTGCCGTTTTTCAACCTTTCTACCGTTTTCTCTACCTCATTTATTCCAATATCCTTCTCAGTTTCATTCATCATTTCTTCTATATTCTCCTTATTTAACTCTTCAGTCTTACTTTCCTCACTACTGTACAGCTTTCCGAAATATTCTTGCCAGCATTTCCTCATTTCACAATCACCCCATACTATTTCGTTTCTATCACTCATCACTGCTGCAGCGTTCTGTTTTGGGCCACGTTTTGTATTTTTGACCCATTTCCAGAAGAGTTTTTTGTTTCCCTCAAAATCATTCTGCATTTTCTCTCCTTCTACAGCCATCACTTCCTCTTTACTTATTTTCACTGCCTCCTTCGCTTCTTTGTTTCTTAATCTGTACACCTCATACAATCGTTTCTTCTCAGTCTCATTTTTTGCAGCAATCATTGCCATGTACGCATCTTTTTTCTAACTTACTGCCTTTTTTACCGACTCATTCCACCAAGCACATTTTTTCTGTGTACCTACAATCACTCTTCCACATATTCGCACGGCACAATTGACAACAGAGTTTTTCAAGCTTATCCATGCACTTTCAACGTCAGTGTCTTTTACTTGTTCGTTCCACATTGTTTCATTCACATTCAACTCTTTATTCACAGCATCTACGTATTTCATTCTCGCACCATTATCCACTAGTTTGTCAACCCTAATTCTGGTCGTTCGCACTACGTTTGCTTTCCTTCTTCACACCCACTTTTGCCCTAAACACACTCTCGATACAACCAAAAAGTGGTCCGATCCACACTCCGCTCCGCGCATTACTTTTGTGTCTTTCACCAGGTTTCTAAGCCGTTCATCATACACTATCAAGTCTATCATACTTTTAGATTCACCTCTTTGCCATGTATACATATGCACATTTTTATGTTTAAACCACGTATTGGATACAAACAGGCTTCTCTCCACACAGATGTTCAGCAGGTGTTCACCGTTCTCATTGGTTCTTTGGTCTCCGAAGTTTCCTAGAACGCGTTCACTATGTTCTCTCTGTACACCCACCCATCCGTTCATATCCCCCAATATAATCACTCTTTCGTTTGGCTTATATACGTTCAACACGTTCTCTACTTCATTCCAGAAGTTCTCACGCTCCTGGTCTCTTTCTCCATTCACCGGTGCATAGCATGCAATAAGAAAGATTCTTCGAAACTCCACTTTCATTCTAACCCATATTACCCGGGGAGATACTAATTCGTACTGTTTAACACATCTTTTCGCTCTTTCACTTATGATCACCCCAACTCCTTTTGCACCATGCACTTCCGTCTCAACTCCTGACCATAGTGCCACGCTGTCATCCACCATCTCCACAGCATCCTTTACACACAGAATATCAAGGTGTCTTTCGTACATTACATTCGCAATTTCAAATTCTTTACCATACATACCTCTAACATTCCACGTACCGACTCGCCATTCATTCCTTGCACAGTCGTCAGCAACGGGGCCTGTCTGTTTCGACCTTGACCGCCCCTTGTAGCCAGGTCGATCCGAGGCAATTGTATTGTTTTCTTGAGTAATATCATAGCGAGCAGACCGGTTACTGGCCAAATCGTGCCCCGGACGATGTAGCATTCCCTACTAACGGTATCGTCCTACTACCGGACAGTTATGTCTACTGTCACGACATAAAAGATAGATATAAATAATAGATGGTATACTTACTGTATGAATTGTAATGTGTTTCTTAATACAAATAATTTAAGGTTACTTATTTGAATTTTACAAGTGGCGGCATTACGAAAACTTGGAGTATACTGAAAAAATGCACCACACGACCCTTGGTTACAGAGGCTAGCTTATAATGTGAAAATAGTTTACCTAACTGCAAGCGTATTATTGACAATAAGGCAATTAGAATATAGTTAGAAGGTTTAGATAATCTTTATTCTGTCCATTTTAATGAACATAACTACTCATATAGCTCCCAAATGTATAAAATGCATTCTGACAGCTAGAGAGTATATATTTTAAGAACCACATGACGTCATAATGCGCAGATGCCAATATTCGCTGGACGATCTCATTTATAAAATTGTAGGGGAGTACAAGAATTTGACAAATTTACTATGTTTTCGCGCATACGAAGTTGTTGTGATCATTTTTGTATTTGCTTGTTTTGATCGATTTATAATAAACAAAGTCTTGTTTAACGCTTTTATACAACACACTTTGTTTGTCCGGTTCAAATCTTGTAATTGAATTTTCAACAACTTCCTGATCTCCGATTGAGCTGAAATTTGGCATACATGCGTATTCTTGATGACAATACACGAATGTGTATTTTTTGCTTTGACTTTTGCGGCCAAATTTGGCAAGATATGGTCGAAATTTTTGTGTATAAAGCTAGGGCCTTGAAATTCAGGACTTTTAGCATAAGACCATGCACAAAAATATACAAGTTGAGTTCAAGATCAGGGGGCTGCGCCCGGGGGTCAAAGTATTGTATTCGTTAAAAAAAAATCAACTATTTTCCGATCTCTGGTTGAGCTGAATTTCGGCATATTGGCCAAGTAAATTCTAATTTTTTTTTTATAAAACTAGGGTCTCGAAAAATTGAGTTTCTTTTTTTGTTGGAACTTACACCCAAGCGACTAAAAAGTAGAAAATAAAAATAAGTAAAAAAAACTTTTAAAAAAACGCTTTTATTTCTAAATGTACTAGAAAGAATAAAATAATTTTCTTATCTACCCAGTAACATCAAAAATGTTTGAGACTAAAAATAAAAGTGTGGGCATACATGATATCTTATACTTATAACAAAGTCTATATTCAAACAATGAAATGCAAGGCACCACAAAGAGCGCCCCACACTTTTATTTTTAGTCACAATTTTTGATGCTACTGGGTAGATAAAAAAAATATTTTATTCTTTTTAGTACATTTGGAAATAAAAGCGTTTTTTAGAAATGCTTTTTTTTATTATTTTTATTTAAGACTACAAACAATAATTTATTTGCTACGTAAGGTAAGAATTGTTGTTATAACAATAATGCAAATATTATTAGTAGGTACGTTAAAACCTACAGATATGAATCCTGCTGAATCATCAACATCCAAGTCCACTTATGGTGTGAAAGGTAAAATAATTCACAGTCAAGGTCAGGAAATGTAACATTTAAATTGAATGACGTAGAATTGTTAGCACGTGAAAAATTTTCTAGTGTGATAGTCGGAGAATTGATTGCTGTTTGCCGACATTGTAAGCATGTTGAAAATAATTGCCTTGCTTTCGAAGATACAATTGACATAGCAGTGGATGCAATTCAATGTTCTGTAAACACAGGTTCATCAGAAGAGGAAAGTGATTTTGATTTAGGTGAAAGCGACAATGAAAATGAATAAATTATAAATCATTCTTTATTTGATTATACTACTATAAAAAAAGGCGTTCAGAATTATGTGTTGAAACGAAAAATTTTATTTGTTAATGCACCAAGCAATGTTATCGTCCTGTAATCTTTAATTTACATTTTTTTGGAAATAACTTTAACCAAAATTTAATTTTGCAATGTGTACATAACGAAAAACTAACCAATCATATTTTGTGTATAATTTTTAAATAAGCAATTAACAATTGCTTATTAAAAACTAAACGTTTCCTTAAAATATTCTGAAAATAAAACTCGCACCTCTAAGTGTTGTGAGATTAAGTGGACAAAAAATAAACCTTAAATGCACCGGTACTGTTTTTTCCCACTTATTTTCTCGCGCAGAAAATTGTATGACGTCATGTCGTTCTCATAAAAACTTTACTAGAGCAAACGCCAAATACGACGACACCTGCGCAGAAACCTAATATTGCATTAAAAAGAAATGGAATAATGATATGAGTGAGAAGTAGATATTATGTTCCGTCCACAAAATGTAGTGTTGTTTATTGTTTTCTAACCTCATTTTTCGTGCACGTTTTATCAATTGTAAACAGTTTTTTTTAAAACTACTCCCGTTTCAGCACTTTTTATTTACAAGTAAGTTGTATTTGTAATCCACAGTAATATGTATTAATATAATATATTGATTTAGTTCGTTGTTTATAATCGGTGATGCGAGTACATCGTCTGATAGTACATCAAATATTCCAGCAAAGAAGCGGCGCGTCTTATCACAAGGTGCCCGCGAAATTATTTGGAATGTTTATCAGTTTCATAATAATATGAACGAAGGTATGTCATTATTGTACGATTAACATTTGTCAGTTTTTTCACAATTACATTTCTTTACATTTAACATTCTTGATATTGTTGTGAAAGTAATTTGAGTATGTAAAAGTGCCGTCGTTAGAATTATTAGAGAAGGGAGTGCAGTTCAACGTGGTAAAATAGAATCGTTCAAGACTTCTAATAAAAGAATGAAAACCGCACCAAGATCATCTGTCGATAATTGTGGGGAACAAGTCTTTCGACGCATTATATACAATGTTCATGTCACGGAGAAACGACGACCAACCGTCAACGCTATCTATAATATTATTAAAGATGACGAATCCATCGGTTTCTCTGGAAAGGAGTCAAATCAAATAGGTTTTAAATGGACGAAAACCATTGACAATCGTAAATGTTTAATGGAATGATACGATATACGATCTTTACGTTGTGCTTATATACGAGCAATAACAAAGTATCGAAGAGCAGGGCGACCCATTGTGTATACAGATAAAACATATATACATGCATCGCATACAACGCTACATTCCTGGGTAGATGATTCCAACGAAGGTTTAAAATGTCCAATCGGTAAAGGTCAACCAACGTCTTATAATAGTACGTGCTGGTGGTGAAATGATTTATCAATAATGCCCTCTTAGTTTCTAAATCGGGCTCAAAAACAGGTGATTATCACGACGATATGAACTTTATTAATTATAAACGATGGATTGAGTACCAGTTATTACCGAATTTGCTCGAAAAGTCAGTTATTGTTATGGATAATGCAAGTTATCACAACACGTTAGCGGTTAAACATCCAACTTTTAGTAGTAAAAAAATGGAAATGATAACTTGGTTACAAGAACGAGGGATCGTACATGATGAATCCCAAACAAAAGTGGAGCTGTATGATTTAATAAAATGTAATAAACCGAGCTACACGGAATATTCAATTGATGCTATATTTGCGAAACATGGTCACTCTGTATGTCGACTACCTCCATACCACCCGGAGCTAAATCCAATAGAAGAAATATGGGCCATTGTAAAAGCTTGGGTGGCATTGAGAAACACAACTTTTAAATTAGCCGATGTTGAAAAACTAACTCGTGAAAAGTGTTCGATGGATTTGGAGAGCCATTGGCAAGAAGTGTGCCGTCATGTTAAAGAAATTGAAGAGGAATACATTAATAAAGAGCATATTATTATGGATGTCGTTTGTGAGGAATTGATTATACGTAGGAGTGGAGACACGTCGAATGAATCTGATTTTATACCAGATTATGATAACGAAGAAATAAGTGTAGAGTAATTGTGTAATATTTTATTGTATTTATATTGTTAATTTCACATTGCACATGTGTTGTCCATGTTATTCGATATGTTTCTAAGGCACTTCTTAAGCACTTTTTAAACACTTAGTCTATGATCGACCAACATAACGTCTTCGTACCATAACCCTTTTTATAGTTCGCAGAGTTTTTATGCATTGTACCAATTATTATACATGTTCTACACATTAGGATTATTGTACTTCATGTAATCAATATCTGTTATGTGTTTAATTGCTTAATTATATTGATTTATATGTGATATTTCTTATTTATCTTTAACACACTAATATGTATCGTGTTGACCTTTTTAACATGCTACTGCCATAGCTCAATGTTTTTATGAATACAACATCATTGTGCAAACCCCATAAAACCTGTTTTGTTTTATAAAAACCATCTGTTTATATTCGTATACTATATTTTCCTCATAACAAATTATATAACTTCTTCAACTTCATTTGAACTTGCATACTATCTAATATTTGAATTCGATAAAACTCTACCCCCTCTATTACACCTATTTATAACCATCGCAGTATAAAACTGTTTAGACACGAATTATTTACCCTTAGAACCGTGGTTAATAATTAAAATGCGAATTACAACATTTCCGAGTAAATTTATGAACAAGTAACATAACCTTATATTTCACTTTTCACAATTAAATAAATGTTATAAAATATAAACATCATAATTAAGAGGTTATTAACTAAAAAATGTACAAAACGTAACTTTTACTTTTCTTAAAAAAACTAATATTTTCCGGTTGAATAGTAGACGGTCACGTGATTTTTTTCGCGCAGCTTGGTGTCTTCGTATTTTGCGTTTAGTCTAGTAAAATATTAATATTATGCTATATTGTAGCGTCCCCCAGGACTCTATCTTGAAAAGCATAATTTGAACTTGCAATAATGCACATTCAACAACAAAACAATCGCCAAGTGATTTAAATATCTTGACTTGACTTACAATAATGTTACTAGTACTCAAATTAATTGCTTGCCTTACTTTGACTTTCTTGGCAATAAGCTCCGCTGCTAACAGCTGATCTTGGACAACTTGTGTTAGCATTTCATATGAACCTATGTGTTTCGCTGTGAATTTTTAGTGTGTTCTCCAGTAAAAATCGTGATAATTGACTTATTGTAGTGTTAGCATGTTAAAATATTTCATAGTTAATTAGTGAACATTATATAGTGTATATTATAGTTGGGTTAGATTTTATGAACACGTATTCATGCTCTTACGACATTGTGCTAGAAATTTGTAAGTATTTTGTTACTTGCTTTAAGAAAGTAAAGCCATATGAAGTTTGGTAAATTCCAGAAAAGTGATTCCACCATCTGATTGTGAAATATAAGATATCGAGCCTGCTGGTGTTATCCCTATGAGAACTTTGATAGTGTTATGGATGGACCAAGTTGTGTACTGTATTTCCAATTTTCTTGTCTTTTACAATTTAATTTGAAAGCGATCTATAATTATGGTGATTCTATTGCCAAATGCCTGTTTCTAATGGGAAGTACCCTTTCTGTTACAGATAGACAAAAAGTAATAAGGGGTCCTTGTGCTCGATTTTGGTGTTAATTAGGATCCAATAGTCATAATCAAGATATCTTTGACTGTTATTGCGTAATTAGCCAAAATTGAAAAAAAATGGCGATTTTGAAAAACTTGAATAACTTTTTTTGTTTCTAAGTGTATCGACAAACTGTTTAAACATTCTTAAGGTACTTTTTTTAAGTAGAATCCGTTAGTGCATTCACGCTTTTAATACCTCCTTAATTTAAAAGGAATGACATAAAGTTGTATTTTTTTATATGCAAACCATAGTTGGCTATGACATTTTTAAATGACATTTTTTTGTGCTTTTTAAAAATATATAACACCTTTATGCTATTTTAATAATTAATTGATTTTTTTAAGTTTTTCTTAATTGGTACATTTATTAAGGATGACAGTTGACTTAGAAAACCAGATACGAAATTGAATCAAAAAAGGAATTTCACTTCCAGTAAAATATTTTAGAGACATTTTGTGATTCAAATAAGTTTAATTGTAATGTTGTTCTTGTGGAATGGTAACAAATTATAAAATCTAAAGATTGAAATTGCAAATTGAAATGAAATGAAAATAAACAATATAACATCATCGGAAATTATGAAAAGCTAACAGCAAATCAATACATAAATAAAAAGTTTACTTCGAGTAGGATTTGAACCTACGACCTGTACTTTGCTAGAGTACCGCGCTAACCAACTGGGACATCAATCGATGTAAATTTTACTTTTGAACTTATTCGTTCATAACAAAAACTTATAATAATCTTATTCTATAAACGGACAAAAATATGAACACAAAATATCAATATAAAAAACACACTAAAACTACAAATATTTTTCAAACTGTGCGCCCCCTTTTTGGGTGAGTTATATATAGATAATGACGTTAATTGTGTAAAAGCCACACGAACACCTTCTTTTGTATATAATGTTTTTCAAAAAACCCCATAAAAAGAAATCTAGAGGCGAAAGATCGGGTGAACGAGCAGGCCACAAAATTGATGCTGTCGCTCCCATCCAGCTATTAGCAAAATGTAAATTTAAGTAGTCACTAACTACACGGGAATTATGTGCGGGAGCTCCGTCTTGCTAAAATATGACATTGCAATATTGTGCTAAAGGAAGACTCTCTAGAAATCCCTCCAAATGAATTCGTAGAATATCGAGATATTTCATTGAGTTTAATATTCCTTCATACATGTGATAATAAAAACGTCCGTTTTTGATGCAGCACCACACATTTATTCCAAATTTCCCTTGTCTCCTGCGGATAACACTGACAAGAGCGTTAGTATCTGCCCAGTAAGGTAAATTGTGATTATTAAATAGAGCA
Source organism: Vesta saturnalis (assembly GCA_036346205.1). Lineage (NCBI taxonomy): Eukaryota > Metazoa > Arthropoda > Insecta > Coleoptera > Lampyridae > Vesta > Vesta saturnalis. The sequence goes on from JARFJB010001795.1 coordinate 993,562, forward strand.
TCACTACTGATATGCGCCTCGTCTGACCATGCAATAGAGTTTGAAAAATTAGGTATATTTTGGCACTGACTTATACAGGGTGCCCGGAAATAGCATGTACCTAGAGAAGGGTGTGATTCTAGATGAAAAAATAAGACTTTTTTTTCCTATGAACTTATATGCTCAGACGTACGTACGTTTTTTTCAGTTTGTAGACAATATCTCGAGAACCGTATGAGATATGATGTTCAGCTCTTATACACAATTTATGCTCATTAAGTCACTTGTTTTCGCTGTAAAATGAAGGTTTTTAAAAATTCAGTGGCGTGGATTTTGGGCATTTTGAGGGTTTCAACCTCCCTAATTTCTACGCCACAGAATTAATCTAAGAAGCGCTTTAGAACCGGCCATGTCTTCTACACCAAAAAAGTGCTCTTGGCTGATAGCTGTAAACTCAATTGTTTCCGAGAAAAATGGCATTCAATGAGAGAAAACATTATTTTTAAGAATCATTTTCATTAACAATTTATTAACAGTAGGCATAACATTTTGGAAAGAATGCAAGTAATAAATTCCAAATTACTAGTTATTGAATGAAATACAAATGCTGCAAGTATTCTACGTGGGCTTCGTTCGCTTAAATACATTATAATGGTAAATAACATGGTGGTAAGATTGTTGAATTATTTTTCAAACCTAAATTGAGTTGACGTTGCCGTACGTGAAATGCATGTTGCTATGGTAAGACGATTTGTTGATAGTACTTGTCAATAATAAGTCAATTTGTTTATTTGACAAGAACACAAGTTATAACGTGAATTATTACTTATCATCAATTGTTGGTGCAGTAACTGTAAAAAATGGCAGACTACTCTTTTACAGAAATGGCCGATATGGTTTTTATGTATGGCAGAGCTAATGGTAATACTGCAGAAGCTCTCAGGTTGTATCAGGAGATCTTTCCAAATCGGCATCTTCCAGATAAAGAGATTATTCATGAGTTTATTTCAACGGCTAAGAGAGAGTGGTAACTTAGCGTCAAATAAAAGAAATTGTGGAAGAAACCGCACAACTCCAAGGGCGCAAGTTGAAGAAAGGGTTCTCCACCGGATAGAAGAAAATCCAACAACTAGCACGAGACGAATTGCTGTACAGGAGAACGTTCCTAAGAGCACTGTTTGGGAAATTCTGCACGAACAGCTTTTGCACCCCTACCATTTACAATGGGTTCAAGTGCTTAGACCTCAAAATTTACCGGCGAGACTCCAATTTTGTGAATGGATTCAAATGCGATGTCGTCGAGACCGTTTTTTCCCTAACAAAGTGCTGTTTACTGATGAAGCCGGGTTTACCCACGAAGGTTTTATGAATTTCCACAATAATCACGAATGGTCCGATGAAAATTCACGTGCAATCTTTCAAGCTCGGTTCCAAGATAAGTTTTCAATGAACGTTTGGGTCGGTATTCTGGGTGATCGTCTCATAGGGCCGTATGGTATGCCTCATCGTTTGAACGAATATGAATACTTAATTTTTCTGCAAAATACCTTGCCCATTTTACTTGAAGATGTACCAGTGGCAGAGAGAACAAACTATTTTTATGCAAGACGGGGCTCCACCCCATTACAGCCTTCAAGAGCGAGCGCATTTAAATGCAACATTTCCTGGAAGATGGATTGGAAGACGTGGGCCGTTTCCTTGGCCTCCATATTCGCCGGACTTCAATCCCATGGATTTTTTTCTCTGGGGATATTTGAAAACTTTAGTTTATGCAGTACCTATTGATAATATTCAACAATTAGAGCAACATGTCGCTTACGCTTGCGAAGAGATAAGAAATAAAGAAGGGATTTTTGAATCTGTAAGAAACCCAATGAGAAATAGGGTAACAAAACGTATTGAAGTGAACGGAGCCCACGTAGAACACTTTTAGCATTTGTTTTTCATTCAATTAGTAGTTATTTGTATTTGTATACTTTCAGTTTTCTCAAAAAGTTGTACCTACTGTTAATAAATTGTTAAAAAAAATTATTCTCAAAATTATGGTTTTTTTCTTATAAAATTTTTCTCGGAAATGATCAACTTTAGGGCTGTTAACCAAGAGTACCTTTTTGGTAGAGAAAATAAAGGCGGTTCTAACGCGCTCCTTGAAATTGCATTTATTTCAGTGGCGTAGAAAGTAGGGGGATTGAATCCTTCAAAATACCCAAAATCCACGCGACTGAATTTTAAAAAAACTTTATTTTACGGTGAAAACAAGGGACTTAATGAGCACAAATTGTGTATGAGAGCTGAACATCATATCTCAAACGGTTCTCGAGATATTGTCGAAAAACTGAAAAAAAAAATTCAACTTTGACCCCCTGTATATTGAAAACGGTACTCTGGGCATATAAGTTCATATGAAAAAAAATCTTATTTTATCATGTAGAATCACCTTCTTCTCTAGGTACATGCTATTTCCGGGCACCCGGTATACCAGTTACCAAAGTCAGTACGCCGCCTATAGTCAAGAAATGTTCTCTCCGAAGTCTATAGCAATGGTATTTGCGTTTCTTAAAATTCGAAGGGCTTTGCTTCGAGACACGCCTAGATTAACCATTTGTCTAGATGAAGTTGTTGGCTCTGATTCGACTTGTCCTAAGACGACCATTGAATTTTCTTCAGAATTTCGTTTAAAGAGAGTTTTTGGCCGAATTCAATTAAATTTTTCTGTAACCTAAAATTAATTAAGATATTGTTTTAAGCTAGCAAAAATTTTATTTTATATTAACTATAACGTTCAAAAATATTTTTATTTGGCTGCTGCCTTTCAGGAAAATTTTGTAAATATAATTCCGATGCCGCATTCTTATCACCTTCAGATAATATAAAACACTTTAACATGCAAAATTTTTCTAAATTTGTATAATTAGGCATGTTAATAACTAAATTCCAAGATCACTTTCTTGCACACTTCTAATTTTTAATTTATTATTTGACATATAGGTAATCATTTGCTTTTACTTAAATAAATCTCAGCCTCCTACGCCTACTGTGTATTCTTAATATAAAACGTAAATAAGAAAAACTTAAAAAATCAATTAATTATTAGAATAGCATAGAAGTGTTAAATATTTTTGAAAAGCACAAATGTCATTTAAAAATGCCATAACCAACTATGGTTTCCATATAAAAAAATACAACTTTATGTCATATCTTTTTAAATTAAGAAGGTATTAAAAGTGTGAATGTACTAACGGATTCTACTTACAAAAGTGCCTTAAGAATGTTTTTACAGTTTGTCGATACATTTAGAAATAAAAAAGTTATTCAAGTTTTTCAAAATCGCCATTTTTTCAATTTTGGCTAATTGCACAATAACGATCAGACATATCTTGATTATGACTGTTGAATCTTAATTAACACCAAAATCGATCACAAGGATCTCATATTATTTTTTGTCTATCTGTAATACAAAGGGTACTTCCCATAAGAAAACATCAAAAAATGAACCACCCTGTACATTGCATTTAGTGTCGAATTGAAAATTCTAGAAATAGTTGGGATACTAACATGAAATATATAAGAAAACAAAGTAAAATCTAAATTTAATCGGAGTTTTATTAACACTATTGAGCTTATTTGTAATAACTGCTTGTGGTGCTATTTTGATATAAGGTTCAATTAATTTTCTAAATATTATATTGAAGGCCTTATAGCTTGGTATTCCAGTGTAGTAACGAATCTATAACATAGACATTTTAACCTATCATAACCAAACGAGCTTTATCTTGAATGTAATTCTTGAATTTGACGAGTTTGATGATAACTAACCTAAAAATCGCACGAACTTTTCAATATTATGTAGGATAATTGTTCACTCCAATCACGTATTTCTGGTGAATTGTATCAATACAATCCTATTGGAAACCACAGTTACAAAACACTTATAATACAGAAATACAATCCTCATCTACAAGTATTAGCACAGAAACATTTTCACCGCCTACGATTCTCGATAAAATTGTTAGAAAACAATCACATCTCATAAAAACGTGGGATAAAGTTGTCCACCATCGGACAAGGTCACACGTTGTGACGTCACTTGAAAATGCCTAATTGTTTTGGAATCATTGTTGCATAGCCTCAAGGCTTTCTTTGTAACAAAAAACACGTATTTTTTATATATGGCTAAATATTTCAAAAATAAACGATGAAGTTGGCGTTTTCGATTGCATATTATTAATTATACTCTGTTTTTTAATTTGGGACCAAAAATAGTCTACAGGATATTATTATTTTGTGTAACAAGTAACAAACGTAGTCAAGGCAACAAGTCATAAATAATAATAGACCAACTTGATGTAAAATATAATTATTTATATATTTAAAGTTTTTGTAAAGAAATAAAAATTTATACAAATTTGTGGAATTGTTTCAATTTTTTGAAAGATTTGTACTATTAAATATGGAATTCCAGGAAGTAAAGAAATAAATATTTATACAAGTTTGTGGAATTATATCAATTTTCTGAAACATTTGTGCTATTAAATATGGAATTCCAGGAAGTAAGGTTACAGAAAATAAACTTAATTATTATTACAATTGTGTTCCAATTCTTTTGAGTCCATTTAGTAATTCTGTTCCATAAAATTAACTGTAAAGTAGGTAAAACGTCCATACTATGACCATTTCAATGGATAAGTACGTTGTTCAAAAATCAAAAAGATACTTTTTAATCTGAATTTCATTAAATTATAATAGGCTGAATTAAAGAAAAATTAGCAATATATTTGTGTGTTTAGGGTGTTCATCCTTGTCAATATTATGTTTTCTATAAGACAACAGACGGAAAACTTTATGGTAGTATTGAAAGTGTAACACTGTTAATGTTAGTTTAAGCGTGAATCTGCTTGCTTGAAAACGGTAATATAATAACCACGACTGTTTAAGAAATAAGAGATTAAAAAAACAATTTTACTTTAAAAATAACTGAACGCATTTATTATTTTGGGCGCAGGAAAAAATAAGTAAAGCGTAAAATGACTTCCTCTGTCCAATTATAGCGCAACATACCGTAACGTAAAATCGAGAACTAAGTTATACTATTTCAATGTCAAGTACAATTAAAGACTTATCTACCTGTCTGTAATTATCACTAATTAATCATTAACATTCTATTTTATAAACTAATATCAATAAGTTATGTTACTTGATATTTACTAATGCTGTTGAGTAATTGGTTGTTTCTCTGTTAACGTTATTTACTGACAGTAAAACACTACATATTTTGAGCAAATTACTCAAGGTAGAGTAACTAAACTTTCTATGTTTCACGAGAAGTCACTGGGTTAATACAAAATTTAATTAAAAAATAATTACCTACCTGTTCCGCTTCTTGTCATTACAATCATTCGACTATGACGTAAACTGTTTCTAGTTGGTTCATGACGTTCGCTTAAATTTCGTCCACCAATATTTTGTGGTACTGTTGTGTTCAAAAGATGAATTTGCGTTGGACTTCTTTCTCTATCATATCTTAATTCCCGCAGTTCATACTCATTTGGTTCTAAATCTGAGTGTTCAATTCCATTTTCTCTAATATTATCGTAATAACTTATCGGCCTATTTATAATACCAGTATTATTTCCATTGCTTTGGTTTTCGTTTAAAATTATACCCGTTCGTGGTAAAGTGACACTTCTACCTCGGCCATTCATTGTTATTTTATACCTTTACAATTAATTAAATGTAATTGGATATCCTTGAGTTCCTGTAAATAAATTATATGACTGTAATAATAAGTTAGAACAAAATAGATACATACTTTAGTGCACAAATAAATTTGTATTCAAAGCCATTGTGTTAGTACCTACCAGTTGCTAGACCGACGACAGGTGTTCTTTTAACGTTAATAATAAAATGTGGCTTGCTACTGTTTATACGATGACGCGAATTCATTAATTGTTTAGAAACCTGCCATCCAAAAATTGCCGTTTGAATGTACCGCAATTTGGAAAAAAAATTGCATTGTCTTCAAATAAACGGCAGGGGAAATTTCAAATAGTAATTATTTTTAATAGGTAAAGTAGGTACACTTACAATGAATGAAGTTTTACATTAACATGTTTAGGGTAAACTACCGTAGATAATTATACCAAAGTAATTAGTACGCAAACAACTATATGCTTTAAATTTTAATTTTTTGTTTAAATTAGAAGTGTAGGTAATTTCCTCCTATGAAAATGTAAGCTTTCACGATTATTGCGCATAATTAAAATACTTATCTCTTGAGTTTTTAAATCGTGTATTTTTCTATTTATCCATATTAATAAAAGACTTTGTCCTCACTCTCTCACTCACTGACTGTCATTAATCAACGCCCAGGTCAGACTGTTAGGTCTAGGAACCCCAACTTTGGGTAACATTCACCCCTTACCACACAAGGGAGGGTTTCATAAACTCAACCACTAAAGGGTAGAAATTCAGGGCTGAAAAAATAAGTCTTTTCGTAAACCCGGGCAGTTGGAGATTTGAAAATTGGGGAATCACTTCTCACTAATAAGAGTGTACAGTGCATCCCATTTTGGTTGAGACAGCCAGATATCCCGGTTGTTGTTGAAGATAGAACCTTACGGTATCCGCGGTCCTGTGCCACTTTTTTGTAAAACTCAAGATGGCCTGAACGGATTTTGCCTAACTTCTTTCGTTTATAAATTACAGGGTGTTTTTGAAAATTCACACTTTTTGGATCCCCTCCATATCTAAGAAGTTTCTCAGCGGTAATGTCAAATTGAAAACTTGTCCCATAGAGAATTTTACGTAGAATCCAGGGGCTCACTCAATTTTTTTTTCGGGGTACCGTTATGGAGATAAGACTGAAACTTATGATTTTTTCAATACAACACCCTGTATTTTATTATCTCATTAAATTACTTATTTTTTTTCCTTCGAAATGATATACAATATATAAACATGAAGTTTTAAAAAATGCTCCGAAATTATTAAAACATTGAATTTTAATAGAGTGCCATGGATTTCAAAGTTTGACTACAGGGATTATTATTTGTAATTTTTTTATAGTAGGTCATGGATGCTACAAACACTGTTGTTGACTTTTGGAGCATTGTTTTATCAAGTGACTGTGTATAAATCAACACATCTGCGGTCATGATGATAAATTTTGATGCGTTTTATTGTGTTTCTGTTTGGCGATTTTGTTAATTTGTGAAATATTATAATGGCTGAAAGATTTATACAGAACAACGAAAAGTATGGTATCATACAATGTTTCAATCAATGCCATGAAAATGTTGACGAAGCATTAGAATTATATTTAAACAGGTAAACTAGTAATTTACAATAAGACATTATATGACATATTGTTTTTAAAACGTTAGATATCCAGAGAGGCGTCAACCTAGTCGAGCAACGATATTTCGACTAAAGAATAATCTACTAAATTATGGTGCGTATTCTAAACCCCGACCTAAGACGTATAACAAGGAAAATAATGAAGTGGATGAAATAAATGTCTTAGCCAGCGTCTGTGTCTCTCCTCAGACTTCTTGTACGAAGTTAGAAAATAACACTGGCGTTCCCCGATCACGGGTACAAAGCATTTTAAAAAAATACCAATTGAAACCCTACAAAGTGAATATTGTCCAGCATTTATACCCTGGTGATGCAGCGAGGCGTGTGAATTTCTGTAATTGGTTTTTGAACCAAACTCGAAGAGAATAATTTTGCGAGTAAAGTCATATGGTCAGACGAAGCCCATATAAGCAGTGCCGGTTTATTTCACAGGCAAAATACAAGGCACTGGTATGATGAAAACCAACACCTAATTTTTGAGCAACAACAACAGGGTCGATTTGGTTTTAATGTAGCCTGTTTCTTATTGGGGACATCAATAAAATGCCGCATTTTTGAAGGGGCTGTCAACGCGAATAGGTACTTGGCAATTTTAGAAGAAGTAATACCAGAATTCCTGGAGAATGTTCCCCTCGCCTATCTTAATGCCATTTACTTCCAACAAGACGGTGCCCCTGCCCACAATTTCAGGTTGATTGTGCCGTTTTTAGAAGAAACCTTCCAGGACCATTGGATTGGAAAAAAATGGACCCATTAGGTGGCCTGCAAGGTCACCTGATTTGTCAGTGTTGTGGGGCTTTTTTGAAAAATATTGAAGAACTTCGTGCAACAACAGAGGCAGTTTTCCAGAATTTACAAAATCGGCCTTTCATAATTTTAAATGCATTAAGACGTATTAAGAAATTGTGTCAATTGTGTGTTAGGGAAAATGGACATCAATTTGAACAATTCAATGAATAAGTTGCCGAATAATTTCGAAATGAAATAGTATGAGTAAATATTTAATTAGTTGCTTATTCTACATTATGAACTTTTTATTACTATTTATTTGTTGCTATTATTTACCTACGTTTTGTGTTTTGTTAGTGAATTAGTGTTAGTATTGTTCTTGTTCCTTTCATGGAAAAATCACAAGTAGTAGTTCTTCAATTTGAACTTTTTTTGTATGAAAAATCCATAGCCTACTATTAAAAATCAATGTTTTAGTGATTTTGGAGCATTTTTGAAGAATTTATGTTTATATATTATATATCATTTTCAAGGAAAAAAAAAGGAATTTAATGAGGTGATAAAATACAGGGTGTTCCATTGGAAAAATGATAGGTTTGAGTCGTATGAGTAAATATTTAATTAGTTGCTTATTCTACATTATGAACTTTTTATAACTATTTATTTGTTGCTATTATTTACCTACGTTTTGTGTTTTGTTAGTGAATTAGTGTTAGTATTGTTCTTGTTCCTTTCATGGAAAAATCACAAGTAGTAGTTCTTCAATTTGAACTTTTTTTGTATGAAAAATCCATAGCCTACTATTAAAAATCAATATTTTAGTGATTTTGGAGCATTTTTGAAGAATTTATGTTTATATATTATATATCATTTTCAAGGAAAAAAAAGGAATTTAATGAGGTGATAAAATACAGGGTGTTCCATTGGAAAAATGATAGGTTTGAGTCGTATGAGTAAATATTTAATTAGTTGCTTATTCTACATTATGAACTTTTTATAACTATTTATTTCTTGCTATTATTTACCTACGTTTTGTGTTTTGTTAGTGAATTAGTGTTAGTATTGTTCTTGTTCCTTTCATGGAAAAATCACAAGTAGTAGTTCTTCAATTTGAACTTTTTTTGTATGAAAAATCCATAGCCTACTATTAAAAATCAATGTTTTAGTGATTTTGGAGCATTTTTGAAGAATTTATGTTTATATATTATATATCATTTTCAAGGAAAAAAAAGGAATTTAATGAGGTGATAAAATACAGGGTGTTCCATTGGAAAAATGATAGGTTTGAGTCGTATCTCCATAACCAAACCGCGAAAAAAAAAATTGAGTGCGCCACTGAATTCTACATAAAATTCTCTATGGGGTTCCAATTTGACATTATCGCTGAGAAACTACGTAGATATGGAGGGGGTCCAAAAAGTTTGAATTTTCAAGAACGCCCTGTAACTTATGAATGAAAGAAGTTAGGAAAAATCCGTTCAGGACATCTTGAGTTTCACAAAAAAGTGGCAAAGGACCTCGAAAACCGCAAGGTTCTATCTTCAACAACAACTGAGATACTTGGCTGTCTCAACCAAAATGGGATGCACTGTACAACAGTCAAAACGTTTCTGAATTAAAAATAGCTCATTTATAATATTACACCACGAAGCCCCAATATGGTTGCAAAATGTTATTTCCTGCTTTCGTTTCCAAGAAATACTCATTCTTTTAAAAAGAAGAATAATAACCAGCTTTTTTAGTTGGCTAGCTTCTTTTATCGTTTGTAACCATGGCAAGGAGAAAAAATAGATTTCAACAAACTATCGCACCAATTTATGTTGGTTTTTAAAAAATGTCTTCAATGTGCGTGAATAGTCGTAAAAATTGTTGTTATATTTGCGGTGAAATTACACTAAACCACCAAAAGCGCAAAACAACTATAATTACAAAAGGGTATGAAAAATACTTTGAATTTAAAAAAGGGGTCTAGGCTGGAGGTGGGCAGCAGAAATTGCCTGTGCTAATTGTGTGGTATGTTTAAGAAGTTGGATAAAATGTGAAAAAAATAATTGCCATGTAGTCTTCCAAGGATTTGGCGAGAATCCTTACGTCATCCCGTCGATTGTTATTTTTGATCTATACCAACACTAAAAATGGCATTACACAGAAAAAGAAGAAATTAATCATAGGGGAGAGTGGGCCACAGTGAAACAGCGTTCACAGTGAAACAATCAATTTAATTTTTAAATATGCCGCCGTATTGCAGTTTTGGTAGGTTGATAACAGTCACCCGAGCAACAGCTTTCAGTAGCTGGTTGATGTCTTGCATTAAAACTGCGGGTATAAGTTGTAGTGAGAACCAGTGGCAATTTTAAGGTAATTTGTTTTCTAGAGGTCGCAGTTTCATACATATTTAAAATGCATCTTCAGTAGCTAGATCATGTGTTGCATTAATATTTTATCGGCTGCCGGGATCATTTGTTAACCTGAACCTACAAGTGGCTTCTTTTAAGGTAATTTGTTTTCTAGAGGTTTCGCAGTTTCATACATATTTGCAAATGCATCTTCGTTACTAAAGTCATTGCTCTGAATATTTTCAGTACACAGCTGAAACGGTATCACTGTGTTAACCTAAAGGCCTACAACCGTTTCTTCTGTATTACCACACGTACATGCTCTGTATAAGTTTCGATAAAACTTTTGCAAAATTCGTTAAGAAGATATGCTCTGAAACGGCTGTTAATACTGTTCTTCATGATGGAATGTTTCACTGTGTACCAACAAAGCCTGCCAGACCGTTTCACTGTATACCACACGTACAGGCTCTGTATAATTATTTCTTGATATGATCTAAAAGCAACGGCTATGACTGCCTGTTAATACTGTTCGTTCGTGATGGAACTGTCATTATGATGAAGCTGCGAGAATTTTACAGAAAATGACGTGAATCATTCATTAGCTGACTATATCCAAGAGCATGGCCTAAATGGCCCGATATCGACGTTCGTATGGAACTTCATTATGATGTAAGACACCTGAGTTTTACAGAAAATGCAGGTAATATACATTAGCTGACGGTATATCCAGAATCATGTGGAACAAAATAAGGCCATGGGTTGCCAGAAGTAAGACACCTGGCTTACGAATGTGCAGTAATTAAACAAGAAGACGGTTTCCAGAATCATGAGTACAAAATAAGGCCAACCTGAACAGTGTAGTCTCTCAAGATTAACCTCCTTTAACCGGCATAATATCGACCAGTTTTTTTACCAAATTAGAGGAACTCTTTAATTGAGTACCAGAACTGGCAGATGGTTCCCGCATTTTCAATATGGACGAAATTAGTACGACTACCGTACATGTTCCTAAGAAAATTGTAGCAGAGAAGGGGGTTAAACAGGTTAACAGCTGTACAGTGGGCAGCTGGTTACAACATGTGTTATTGTCGCCGCTTTGGGCACCTATATTCCACCAGTCATGGTCTTCCCCCGAAAAAAATTTAAAGAACATATGCTGAAGGGTGGTTTTTCAGGAACCCTTTGTTTGGCTAATTTTTCAGGCTGGATGAATGCTGAATTGTTTCCCCTTGTTATGGATCATTTTATTAAACATACAGGAAGTTGTAAAGGGAGGCCTACTTTATTAATGTTTGACAACCACGAGAGCCATATTAGCATTGAAGTTGTGGATAAAGCAAGAAATGCTGGGATACACATACTAACACTTCCTCCACATACTAGTAATAAAACTCAACCCCTTGATATGTCAGTATTTGCTTCTTTCAAGAGTTACTATAATTCCGCCTGTCAATCTTGGATGATTAGACATCCGGGTGTTCCTCTATCGATTTATGATATCAGTGAATGTGTATCTGAAGCTCTCACAAGGGCATTAACACCAGCAAATATAATGGCTGGGTTTAGAAAGTGTGGAATCAATCTTTTGAATAAATTCATTTTCACAGACAGTGATTTCCTTAGCTCGCAGTTACTGATACACCTCTTGTAGAAACTGACGTAGTTCCCAGCTCTTCAAAAGAAGATGTTAATGAAGTTGGTTTCTGTGGCTCACCAGCACAGTCAGTATCAAACAACAATAATCCAGTTGATGAGCCAAGTCCATCGCAACAGAATGCATTCTATTATGGTGAGCAAGGAACACCTGAGAAGAATGTTGCCATCTCAACTGGAAACGTTGCCGCTACTAGTATTTTGAAGGAAAAATTTATGTCACCACAAGAATATAAAGGATTCCCTAAGGCGCACAGTCGAAAGAACAGTAACAGACAGCCAAGGGAAAAGAAACGAAGTACAATAATAACCGACACACCCGAGAAAAGCTCTTCTGGAAAAAGAAAACAGAAAGCATATTTCACAAAAGACTCGAATCAGAATATCAGAATTAAATGTGGTAGAAAAGAAACACAAAAAGGTCAAAACAGTAAAGAAAGTACAACATCATGATGAGTCGTCAGATTCAGATGTAGAACTAAGATATGCTGGAAGCTCTGATGATGGTCATTTGAGTTTATCTGATGTTGATGAGCATTTTGAAAATAAAACGCCCAGGAAAGAAGACTTCGTTCTTGTTAAATTCAATGGGAACATTTATTACATCGGAAAGGTACTGGATGAATTGGGAGGTGATGAATTTGTAACATCCTCCTTACGCAAGACAAACAAATTTGGAGATTGCAGCTTTCTATTTCCAATTGTACCAGATGTTTCTGTTGTGAATATACGTGACATCAGAAGTGTTTTGCCTCAGCCCGAAGCCAGACGAAACACGAAAAGGATGTTGAACTATTTGAAATTTTCCATTTCCTTTGGTTCACTTGACGTGAGATAATTATCTACTTTTCTTCAACCTTTAATATTGTTTTTAAGAAATATATCTTTTTAATTTTTAATATTTTATTATGCTTCCCTCCCTGTATAAACTTTTAACTATGTTTCACTGTAAACTATTCGACGTTTCATTCTGTACCATAGTTGGTCCACAGTGAAACAGTTGCCATGTTTTTTAAAACGGGCAATAAAACATTTACGTGGTATAATTTTATATTTATTCTTACCAATGTTCCACAATTTCTACCCATAAAAAAAACTTCACTTATAGTGAACAGAGAATAAGTTATGCCTAAAAAAATAAAAAATGTTTCACTGTGGCCCACTCTCCCCTATATCCTGACAATTCGTTTTCATCACTTTGAGTTAAACGTAATAAAGATGTTCCGGGTCCTGCACCTCGATTAGAATATGATTTGGAGGAACCTCAAGAAGAAGAAGAAGAAGAAACAACAAGAGGAAGAAGAAATAGAAGAGCAAACAGAAGTGAAAGAAAAGGCCTTCTCTAACAGGGACTTTACAGATTGGGAATCGTAGCAAGAAAGGACCACGCTATTTTCTTATGGAAAGTGACCTTCGGTTAAAACGTCCAATTTTTTTATATGTATTAGTTCTTGTCGTACTCATCAATATTGTTCATACGTGCAACGTCATCCTATGGTTAGTTTTTGAAATACAGGATGTTAAAGTTTCAAAATACCCACTTTGCCATGTTGCGATTAAAAGATATCTTTGTTACTTGAAACTTCGAGAGAGAACTGTAGTGTGGTTACGGACGAATGCATATTTTTAAAATTAAGATGTGGTGCAATAATTAATATGAAACTGATCCAACATAAATTGACGTTTCTTTTTTTTTATTTCGTTTGAAAGAGGGGGTTGATTTTTGGGGAGTAGACATAGTTAGGTTTGAATCGGGGGAGAAGGTAGTTACAGTTAGAGTGTCAATCGGGCCAGATCGAGTTTTGGGTTAATTAAATACCTTCATTGCAAACCGTTTGTCTATAAAAATATTTCGTGCGTGTACATTTTCTTTTGAATTGAACTAAGTTGTCTTTTCTTTCGGAGTTAAACCGCGTATGTTAACCATGTGTGTCCGTGATCAATTAAGGGAATATTTATTCTAGTGTATGTATTTTTATATAAATGCAAGGTCGCAGAAAATCATTTTTTGCAGCCTAGATAACATATTTTTGACAAAACTGAAATTATTCATGTTCATAATAAATACATTAAACCTGATTCTCTGCAATTCTCGATGAATGGCAAAAACTTCAGCCTACCCGATTCCATAAACTTTCTGGGACTAACAATTGACAAAAATTTATCATGGGAAGACCATACGGATAAACTCTGTGCGACTTTAAATAAATCCTATTTCTTACTGGCCTCGCTTAAAAATAATTTCGGAATTCACGCATTAATAAATTTTTATTACGCTACGGTTCATTCATATCTTAGCTATGCCGTGATAATTTGAGGTAATTCGTGCGGTAGTCAACGGGTCTTTCTTTTACAAAAACGAATTATTCGTATTATTTTTAGTGTTAACATCTTCGCTTCGTGCCGACCATATTTTAGGAAATTTAAAATATTACCTCTTAGGGCCATATATATTCATAAATTACTGTGTTACATACACAGTAATAATAAGAATTTTTTAACTGGTAAAGATATTCACACGTACTTCACACGAAATACGAATATAATACAATTAAATAATTATAAACATTCGTTCTATACTAAATCTCCATGGTACAACGGAATAAAATTATATAACAAACTTCCACTGCATATCAAAAAATATACCTATACGAAATTTAAAGTAGAAGTAAAAAAGTTCAAATGAATCCGTGTTACACAATTGACGATTTTTACAATATATGTTAGTATTAGTTAGAGAATGGACCTGTCTTGTCTTGTCTTGTCTTGCAAAGGTATCTTATTCGTATGCGAACTTATTAAGCTGAAATCTGCTAAAATAAAATGACAGTACAGGGCGCTCTCACCTGGTATTTGTGCGAATTAGCCTTGTTGGTTGTTGGTTATGTTTATAATTGTGTAGAGGTGGCTGGTGAATGGGTATAGGATGCCGCTGTAATTAACTGTAAAAGGTAATTGCCAGTTGGTACACACTCCCAAGCCAGACCATTACACCTCGAATTTTTATTTCTATTGTTTTTATTTGTTGTATAGATGAGTGTGTAACCGGTGAAGGGAGCAGGGTATTTTCTAACGCACTTAAACTTATAATATCGGTCACGATATTAGTGATTTATTTATAACTTACCCTTGTAAGGCTTTGTTTTAATGAGTTTTTTTTGTCAGTTTGTTGAAGTAGAATTATTTGCCTGAGAGCTGATTTCTCTTTGTATGTGCTTTATTACAATGTAACTTATGTATTTTATGCTTGAGTTGTCACTAAAC
The DNA here is from genome assembly GCA_036346205.1 of Vesta saturnalis. NCBI lineage: Eukaryota > Metazoa > Arthropoda > Insecta > Coleoptera > Lampyridae > Vesta > Vesta saturnalis. The sequence goes on from JARFJB010001795.1 coordinate 1,008,882, forward strand.
AATTGGGTACTTGTAAATTCCTTGTCTGTTTTATTTTGTCCTCGCCATTACCTTATTACCTGTCCAATTTTACTGTTATTGTATTTATATACCGTAATTTGCTTTATTGTTTTATGTGCTTATTGATTTAAAGACCGGCATGATTGGTTTTAAAAGGGCCACATGTTTGGTGTTACTATTTCTATTTTGATTATTTATTACCCAATTGTGCGTGTGACTACATGTGTTTTTTATTATTGTGTTTCTGTGTAACTAAACTGCTTTTTATTCATTTTCTCTTAATGTTATAATTTTGTACGCACTTTAACCTGATTTAATGGTGCTTTGTTATATATTTAACCCTTTAATTGTTTTTTTTTGTTATTTGATCTATTAATGTAGTTGTGAAATTGCTTATTTATGAATAAAGTGGGTTTTATTGGTGGTTCTTTTCCACAGTAGTAGATTAACGGGGTGAACCACTGCTGCGCAAAGTTCGTTGATTTTAATTTGAGTAGTTTCATTTTTTTTATCTGCTCTGCATGATGCAACACGTACCTCATCCAGACTATCTCATTTAGATAGCACAACGTACCTAACACTAGACGACCACACAAGCGACTGGTCGGTTTGACTATTACATGGCTGTGGAACATAGAATTGTAGCATACTCAATAAAATCATACACACCTTGTAGGTAGCGGATCGCGATAATTTTATTATTGCAACAAACATTTTTTAAATCGAAATTGTTACCGCGATAGGAAAGTTAATTAATGGGATTTAACATATTTTATTAAATATTAAGTCGTTATTTGAGCATGGTTTTCGGGATATTTTATTTTTGTAAATAATATTTGGCTAAGGGTTGACAAACATGTGTTTGAGGTTTGACTAGCAGGTGTACGCTTTTAAAGCTCCTTTACTGAAGGGGCGTAACGAATCATTAGAAACTCTTATGCGCACATTCTTGATGTAAAATGTCACTAGTTAGTAATTAATTACGTCGGTACACACTGCAATCAAAGACGTCTTTGTTTGGTACGTTGAAACTTGAGACCTAATGTAGCGCTTGTTACGGACGAATACATATTTTTAAAATTAAGATGTCGTTCAATAATTAATATGAAAACTGTTCCAACATAATAATTTTTTGTTTTTTTATTACTTTTGAAAAATGGGGGTTGATAGCGGGAGTAAATGTAGTTAGTTGGAAATCGGGGGAAAAGGTAGTTACGGTTAGAGTGTCGACGGAGCCAGATCGATTTGGTTAATTAAATATCTTCATTGTAAACAGTTTGTCTTTAAAATATTTCTTGCGTGTACATTTTCTTTTGAATTAGCCAACGCTAATTTGTCTTTTCTTTCAGGTGTTAGTTTTGATGTGTTTTTCAAATATTAATCTATAAATAACAGTCACCCTTTTTGACGTTAAACCGCGTATGTTAACGTGTTGTGCCTGTGATCAATTCAAGTGTAACTAGGTATTATATATAAATTAAGACTGGCAGCAAATAATTCTACATGCCTATATAACGTATTAAAAATCGAGCATTGCCTTGAAAGGTATCTCATTCGCTCGAGGGCTCATTAAGCTGAAATCTGCTAAAATAAAAGACAGTACAGTATATTTGTGAAGAGCTGGGGCTGGAGAACGGGTACAGGATAATCCTTGGTTACTAATTGTAATGGGCAATTGTCAAGTGGTTACATTCTCCCAGTTCCAGATGACGATTAAACATCTCGACTTTTATTTTTATTGTTGTATAGATGAATGAGTAACCTGAGTAAGGGCACTGTATTTTTCTAACGCACTCAAACTTGTACATCGGTCACGATGTTATGATTTATTTACAACTTGCCTTTGTAAGGCTTTTGTTTAATGCGTTTTTTTTGTGTCAGTTTGTTAAGTAGAATTGTTTACCTGCGAACTAATTTCTCTATATCTGCAATTTATTGTAATTTTACGTATGTATTTTGTGCTTTAGTAGAAACTAAACAATTTTGTACATGTAAATTCCTCGTCTATTTTATTTTGTCCTTGCCTTTATCTTATTATCACCTGCGCAATTTTACTGTTGTATTTTATATGTACCGTAATTTGCCTTATTATGTGCTTATTTACTTAAAGACCGGCATGATTGGTTTTAAAGGGCCACATGTTTGGTATTACGATTTTATTCTGATTATTTATTTCTGACACAATTGTGGGTGTGACTACATGTTTTTTTTATTGTGTTTATGTGTAATTAAACTGCTTTTTATTTATTTTTCTCTTAATGTTATAATTTTGTACACACTTGAAACTGATTTAACGGTGTTGTTATATATTTAACCCTTTCATTGTTTTTTTTGTGTTATTTGATTTATTAATGTTCTTATATGAAAATGTAAACTTTCACCATTAACACTCATAATAAAATACTTATCTTTTTTGGGATTTTTTAATGGTGTACTTTAAATTATACAATCTAAATTTTTCAAATTTGATAAAATTGTTTACTACATCTTTAACAATTTTTAACAAACATTACTACTGACGAAGATAACTGTAAGTGTTATCGAAACGTTTAGATTGTATAATTTAAAGTACACCATTAAAAAATCCCAAAAAAGATAAGTATTTTATTATTAATGTTCTTGTACAATTATTTATTTATGAATAAAGTGGGTTTTATTGGTGGTTATTTCCCACAGTAGTACATTAACGGGTTGAACCACCATTGCGCAAAGCTCGTTAATTTTAATTTTAGCAGTTTCATGTTTTTACTTGCCCCACATGATACAACACTTACCTCATCCAGCCTATCTAATTCAAATAGTACAACGTACCTACCTCTAGACGGCCAATTAGTTTGATCAGATTTGAGGTTTGCGAGTAATTAAATATTAGACTTGTAAATAAATTATAATGTTTTAATTATTGCCAGGAAAGTCAAAGTAAGGCAAGCAATTAATTTGAGTAATAGTAACATTATTGTCAGTAAAGTAAAAATAAATCACTTAGCGATTGTTTTGTTCTTGAATTTGTATTCTTGCAAATAAGTTCAAATTACACTTTTCAAGATAGGGTACCTGGAGGACGCTACAAACTTAAGTTCAATTACCCTTGAAAATTAATTTATCCCAAAGTTTAAGAAAATTACTTAGGTTTTTTTGTTAGATCACACGCTTCAATACCTCTAACTCGCTGTTTACTTAAATCTGATTCAACACTTCTTAAATTTTGAAAGAAACACTCACTAGTATTTTTCTTTCAATTAACAATAACTCCTTTCATTTCCCCATTTGATCCCAAAAATGGGTTTTTGCAGTCAAGTAATATACACTGCAACACTAATTATTTACAAATAAAAACCAGCACATGTCGTTGTTATGACCTCACAAAGGCCGCGATAATCCGCGGTTCTTCATCTTCGGGGAAAAATTTGCAAATTAAGTGGCGCAAAAATAAAAGCGGGCATTATTACTGGCCCTGACATTCGAGTGTTATTCCGTGATGAAGTGTTCGACAGAATTCTCACTCGTCAAAAAAGGAGGAGGTGCCTGCCACCTCCTCCTTTCAAGGGGTAGCTCCTGACTTCTTTGGAAAAAATCGAGCAGAAAATTACAAAACACGCGTATAGAAGCTTTTAAAAGCACATACCAAAATGGGATGTAATATGTCTGTGAAAATTCACTTTTTATATTCACAATTTTCATTCCCGAAATCTGTCGCGATTTCAGCGGTAAACATCGAGAACGTTTTCATCAAGACATCGTTGAAGTGGAGAAAAGATATCGTGGAAAGTGTATTTTGTCAATATTGGCGGATTATTGTTGGAATCTTCGTCGAAAGAGCAAGACCACGTCAAGTGTCAAGTAAAGTAACGCAAACTATAATTTTTTCTTAATTACAGTCACAAAAATGGTTTTATAGTTATTTTTATGTTTAACATAATCCATAATCAAGCATTTTTATCTCAGAAACACTCCAAAAGTTTCACCGTTTTTTGAAAGTTTACCTCAGGAGTATGAAATCGGGTACCAAAGAGTAATGTATTGCTTAAACAATGTGAATATTACTTAAAAGCCGTTAAGCCCAGAAACATGAAACACGCACGTCAGCCCGCACGCACGTACGCACACACCCACCCACCCACCCACACGCCCACTCACATACGCACGCACCCATATACACACAGACACACACATGCCAAAACGATCGTAGCGTCGGTGTACAGCTTAGCGGAATAAATTGAATGTTAATTGATTTAACAATCTTATTAGTTAAACGAGCTAACAGTAGTGATACACACAATTCCAATCTAGGGATCGGTATAGTTTTTACGGGGGCGATTTTGGAGTTGGCGCACAATAAGTGACTAGGGCATAACTGATTACTTGAAATGGATTTGACATAAATATACGGTCCAGACGATTTTTGGGATTCGCCGCAAAAACAGTGCAATTCAATTTTTGAGATTATCGGGGACCCTAAGACCCGTCTTGGTACGTAGATATTGTCAGTAATGCTTTGCAAAATTTTTGTCATGTAGTAAAAATGTCCACAGGTACCGAATTCTAATTTCCATAATGTTTGCAGTAATACGTTCACTGTAAAAACGGACCCACCAGGCCAAGTGGTTCATACATTTTTAAAATGTATGATAAAATTACGCATCATTAGAATGCTTCAATGTGTTTTATGATTAACATGATTATGAGATTAATTACCGTTTTGTATCCGGATCGAAGGACCATATTTTGCGGTTAAGTTAAATTAAAACCACCGAATATTTTCTCTTTTCGATTTAAATTGATTTACGTCTGTAAAAAGCGATGGTTGTACAACGAGTGGTTTTTTAAAGTCCAAATAAAAAATTGTTTAATTCTAATTACTATTATTATTAAAATTAAAAATACAATTACTAAAAGAAGCTCCATAAACTGGTAATTTATCAAAACCTGACTATAATGGTTCTTTGAGCCTACTTTTTGCTGGGTCGTCCTTGACTTTTCCCATACCGATTTTCTGTGCTGTCGATTTTGTTTTCGATTGAATCAGCTATATATCCCTCCTCCACTGATGTGGAACGCCTCCCCCCCTTCCTTCTTCATTGTGGTCATGTTAGCACCTGAATTCGCTAGAGATATTGCCGAGGAACGTCTGAAGAAGTAATGTCCAGTATATAAGTGTGAATTTTTCAGTCCCAGATATCTGGCAATTTTCATGAGCATTTTTGAAAAACTATTCAAACCCACTGGTTGAGCTTTGCATTTGCTTGAAAAATAAATAGTTTATCGATGCTCATATGTTTAAGTCTTAGAGCAATATAACTTCGATATAAATTCAAATAATAAATCTCTTTTTCTACATCTACCACAGTGAAAATACGTGGAATCTTTGTCCTTCACATCAGTAAACTTCATCTTGTAAATATGAAAATGTAAACTTTCACCATTATCACACATAATAAAATACTTATCTTTTTTGGGTTTTTTAATGGTGTATTTTAAATTATACAATCTAAACGTTTCGATAACACTTACAGTTATCTTCATCAGCAGTAATATCTATTATCATTGTTTAAGGTGTTGAAAACAATTTTCTCAAATTTGAAAAACTAAAACATAAACATCAGCCTGCTATTAATATTGATTAATATTAATTACTATTATTAGCAGGCTGATGTTTATGTTTTAATTTTTCAACTTTGACAATAGTATATAACATTACTAGTAAGGTAAAAAGGGTTTTACTGGCGGACAGAAGGATATAACTGGCGAGCCGAAGGCGAGCCAGTTATCTTCTGGAGCCAGTAATACCCGTTACCTGGCCTCTATTGTTATATAATTTATTTGTTACTCATTTATGATGCAAATAGAACTCAATTTTCGAATGTAAATAATGCTACTAATTTGTAAAACTGACAACAGTTTACTTGGAAAAATGTCTCGTTACCTTTGAAATCATTACTCTGACAACGGCGCTTATTGTTTGTTTTGCTGTTTATTATTTTGCTAACACGATGTGGACAAGGTAGGATCGTCTCTAACTTGTAAAAAATCAACAGCTTTCGTCTCTAACCTGTAAATGTTTAACTAGTAGCTAGCTTGTTAAGATTGACTTTCAATGGCAATAAGCTGCTAGATAAATTGACATTTACAAATGAGTAATAAATAAAATTGTTTTCAATATCTTAAACAATTTTAATAGATATTACTACTGACGAAGGTAACTGTAAGTGTTATCGAAACGTTTAGATTGTATAATTTAAAATACACCATTAAAAAAAACCAAAAAAGATAAGTATTTCATCTTGTAAAGTTCATCGCGACGACACCCCCCAAAGAAGCCCATAATAGTAGCAACCTAAAATACCTTTATCATTAAGAACGTCGAATTTGGCGCTTCTCGAAGAAATCTCTTGATATCATCTACATTTAATATCAAACATTTCTTGCCTATGTAATTCTTGGACTAAACACTTATAACTACATTCAGAGTATTTTAACTGGATAATATCAGGATAATAGTAATAATTGACATTGGATTATTTTCTCATACGAAAGATATTTATGTTAATTATAGTTTAATTAAGCATTTTTATGAACCGTATATGCTAAAAGAGTGTATTGTCATCGAGAATACATAATTTTGGAGAGTTTCAAGTCGACTGAATTTGTAGAAGTTGTAGAGAAATCGATTAAAAATTTTGACGCATACAACAACATATAGTGTGAGTTAAATAAAAGCGTGTAAAAAAATGAAGTAATTTGTACGGTCAACAATGTCAAACTGCAGTTTGTTGATAGCTAAAAAAGAGTTGCATTGGTCGGGAATCGAACCCGCACTGAATGCGTGGCAGGCGATCATTCTACCATTACACCAGAAGTGCTCTATTGACAAGGGCGTAGCCAGGATTTATAACAGGGGGGGGGGGGGCAAACCATGGTCCATGGTCGTTCAAAATGTAAAATTTTAGGATAAAAAGAAAATGCAAATGAAAACAAAACTTTGAGATTTTAATTATACTTAAATTAAACTAATAACATTTTTCTTGGGTTTAAACTAAATTTATCCAAAACTTTCTTCACTATGCAGTCCTGATTTTCCTTCAAAAATTTTCGATGCACACTCATCAAACACAACCCAGTGAGTCTGTCATCACCCATTGTACTCCTGAGCCAGGTTTTTACTGAACGATCTTTCCACAGTAGCAGTAGTGGATGGTAAAGCACTTAATATTAGCAGTGCGTGCCTTGTTGCAGGGAAAAAAATATTAACTTCCTCCAAAAGTGCAGCCACTTCAATGTCCTTTAATTTGTCTTCTGCTAAATTCTTTTTCTTCCACATATTGTACCACAAATCTAATTCTGCAGAGACATCACCCAACTTATAAAATTCCATGAAAGATTCTGCATTATTTTTGAAATCTGTTGAAGCCATTTTGAGCATGCTTGAAGGCTGAAGATAAGTTAAAGCAAAAGCAGGTGTATTTTCGTTGGAGAATCTAGCATCCAAAGACGAAGTTAAAGAACCAAGATAGGGGATGATTATTGACCGCTTCCAGTATTCAACTGCAGACTCAGATGGTGGATTACTTCTGTGTACTTGCTTTTGAGTGACTCGTGGTACTGACAACTCAACCCCTACTTTCTCTGCGATATCAAGTGATTTTTTAAATAATTCATAAGAAACATTTTCGACATCTTGTCGATCTTCTTTGATTACATCTAGAATATCATCAATATGTTTCTTCAGCATAACCAAATCCATACTTTTACCTTGTAAAACGTTTACAACGGGTTCCAAAATTGCAGAGTATCTTGCAATTATGTTTAAGCCTAAGATGAATATTGGTTTAGTAACTGCACAGTGCAATTGGTAGGCAGATTTTCTTGTTGCATAGTTTCCTTCGACAGATAGATGTTCTAGTGCTTTAACAATGTCAGTGAAGCTTTCTAAAAAATTTTTTATGCTCTTATATTTTTTCGACCATCTGGTCTCACAGAACCTTGAAAGATTTGGAACCGATTTCCTATGGGCTGGCGATTCACGAAAGAAGGTTATTGTGTCTTTAACCGTTGCAATTGTGTTTCTTATTTCTGGTAACTTGCTAGTATCATTGACCACAAGATTTAGTCTGTGGCTGGAGCAATGGAAAAATAAAGATTTAGCGTACTTTTTTTTAAGAATGGCCTGTACACTACCTTCTTTGCTGGCCTTCGTGGAACACCCGTCAAATCCGAATCCCACACAATTATCGGCGGAAAAATTATTATCTTCTAAAAAACTTTGAATTGCGCTAGCGATTGTAGAAGCATCTTGACATTTTAACTCAATGTAGCCTACAAATTCCTCCCTGATTATTTTTTGGCTTTCATCATACCACCTTAATCCAATAGAAAGCTGCTCTTTTCCAGCGATATCTGCTGTTTCATCAGCCATTACAGCATAAGCTTTTGCCCGTTTACAGTCTTCGATTATTTTTTCTTTGATAACTTCACCGCCTAATTGTATGATCTCATTTTGAATTGTTGGTGAGGTATAGACTGCGTTTTTTTGACATTTATCCAAGTGGCTCTTTAGCTTCTCATCACCAGAGCCAATCCTCAAATTTAAAAGGTCAAAGAAAACTCCCTCATTTCCTTGTTTTCCTCTAAGCGGCAAATCATGAATTCAACAAAATATTATGCATGAAATAATTGCGGACAATATTTGTTTATCTTCTTCAATCGTCTTATGGTAGCTATTTGCAACTGGACATCTTTTCAAGAAATGCTTTTGCAGCAGCTGTTGAAGATTTGTGGTAATGGCTGCCAACGTGCTTTCTACAATATTCATGTAAGGCCTTACCATAAATGACCCCAAAACTCCTTTAACTGTAGCAATTCTTGCCGGAAATAAAACACAATACAAACATAGAGCACCTTTCAAACGACTTGAGTACACCAGCCATGGAGTATATTGATCTAACTAGCGATGGTTAAATTTTCTTTTCAAGTGCAAAATCGTAATTGGATGATGGAACCCAAGGGTTTGTCAACAATTCCTTCTTTTTTTCAGAAGGCAAGTTATTGGCACAACTAACATAACGACCAATGTCATTTTCATGGTAGCCATCGCGTTCTTCAGTTTGTTTAGAGGTCCCAGTTCCAGAGACAGCTTCATGTAGATTTGAAGAACTACTTGAGCCTCCTTCAAAAATAGATTCCGATTTTGATGTTCCGACCATTTTATTTTCATCTTCATCACAATCATTGCTTCCACTTCCACTACTGTCATCATGAACTTTTTTCCGTTTTAGAGATTTTTGACCTAAAAATAATAACCTAATATCATTCTTGTTCTTAGTCCCTAGTATAAAAATTAGTATAAAACAAAACTACCATGTAATGATAGCTTATAATGTGGATATACTATATCCGATGTTAATATATTTTCTCTAGATTAAAAACACAAAATGAAATTAATAGCACGTATAAAGTGCTGTTTGATCTTTAATATGCGAAAATTTCAAGTTTTTATATTTAGTCCCATTTGAGATATCAGCTGTCAAAATCGATGCATTATTGTAATTTTTGTTATAATTAGAAGGCAAAAAAGTCGGCATCATAATAATGAAAAATATATAAAATTATATTAATAATACACAGAATCTTTTGCCAAAGCTAATAAAAATTGTTTCACAAAGATACAAGCAAAGAGTAAAGAGCAATTGGCAATTTTGTAAAGGGCTGCAATTGAATTTTTTTCCAAACGTTGCGATATAAATAATTTTGATCAAAAATTAACATCGGATATAACATATCTACATTATAAGCTATCATTACATCAGTACATGGTAGTTTTGTTTTATTTGGTGCTGGTCGAGCGACCAATTTTCAAATTTTTGGACCATTTCTAATGGAATGACTCAAATTTAATTTTCTACTGAAATTATTTAACTTGCCTTTTTGTAACCAATTTCTTATATCCATATTGTCTTTTCTGTGATTTCTGTCTTTTTATTCTGTGGTAAAGCTATTGTTACGGATTTTCCCTCTTGTTTCTCAGGCAATAATTTAACACTGATAACTATTCACACCAACTTTATTTAAAACCAATAAAGTTAACAAAACAACACAAATATTCAGTTTCTCAACACTTTTTAACTATTCCGCTTTTAAATCTTGCGCCTCGCTTTCTATTCGCCGTATGCAACTTCGTATCCTATACTATGTACTGTACTGTACTGTCTGTCTTCGCGCCGGATAGGCAATTTTATATACCCTTTTTGAGCCTAGAAATTGCCAGAACATTCGCATCGCCGGTTCCCGTATATTCCTCACTTGTATATCGATTTTTCTCGAAGAAAACCAGTGGCGTTTCGTTACACTATTAAATAGGGCGCTGTCGCTAGACAAGAGCACTTACACACCAACTCAATAGTTGTTGCAAAAAATATTGTCCTATGTTAGGATTTGGAGCAAGTTGTCTTTTAACCACTTGATAGTTTTGCACGAACTGCACTCGGGCGTGACATTTTTCCGTACACTGACGATCCCGAGTCTCGTTCAGGCAACTTTTGTTTTAACTTGTTGGTGCAGGTCTTACGTACGTTATAAGAGTATTTATTTCGGATTCTGATGTAGGATTGTGTATTGAATGTTTCAAAATATTTCACACTAAAACTACTTATTGAGTAAATTTATTTTAATTAATTAATAGGATTAAAAAATGTAGTTAAATGAAAACAAAAAAAAAGTGACAATTTTTTTACCATTTTTCTCAAAAATGTCCGACTGTTAAGTGGTTGAATCGAACACTAAAAATTGACGTATCCTGAGAGTAAATCGAACACTCGTTTTTATCCAATTCTGGTGTGGGACAATTCTGGTGTTCACCAATGCATTAAATGCATAGATCGAAAACGCTATTAATATATATTTAGCACTATGTCAGTTTTTTGCTGATGAAATATATTTTAGTGACAAAGGACACGCGAATAATTTTATTTATTAGAGTTTATTAATTAATTTTAAAATGTTCATAAAAGCAACCAAACAACCACAATAACAAACAAAATATATAAAACAGATAACAAAAAAAATATGCAGAACAGAAAAATATGTATATTTTAGATTTAATTTTTTGTTTATTAAAATTTAAAAATTATTTAATTTATTTTTGCTCTTCCGGGGGGGGGGCAGTTACCCCTCCCTGCCCTTCGCTGGCTACGCCCATGTCTAATGTCTATTGAAGCTGTATTTAAACCATTGACAACTCAAATTTATTTTAATTATTTTTGATTATGCATTTTTATGAACAATAAATGCTAAAAGAGTGTATTGTCAACGGGAATACATAATTTTGGAGAGTTTCAAGTCGATCTGATTTGTAGAAGTGTTTGAAAAATCGATTACAAATTTTGACGCATACAATAACAACATACAAACAGTGTGCGTTAAATAAAAGCGTGTAATATGTTTAAAAATAGGTACATTTTATATAAAAAAATGTAAACAAAACAACAAAATATAAATCCTACACAAAACCTGCAAATCGCATTTAAAAATGTATTCTACCCTGGTACAGTTTTTACAAGTTTTTCCAAAACACTGGAAGCATATGGGTTTTCAGCACGTGTGCATCAACAACAGTCTTTCTCCGTAATTCGGATGGACAGATGTAGCGGTACTTTCTTGTTTCAAGCTTTTCTTCATGTTCATTAGCCTTGTTTTCGGGAATATCAAGGATACTTCCGATAAGTTCAGCTGCCTTTGTATTGTTAGTATTTTAAACCTTGGAAACCTGAGGAAACTAATTCATCTGCCAGGGTTTCTATAAACTTGAATGTAGGTTAATAATTTTCGGGCAGAAGTAAATATGTGAGAATTGACTCCACATATGTCTACTATTTTATAAAATAATAGCCATCAGCCATCTGCGTGCTCTGTGGCTACATGAATATTTTCCATACTTTTCATCCATCGCATCCACACCCCCTTTGGCCAAATTATAAAAAGAATTGATTTCTAGTAATCCATTATCTGTATCGACTTCTATGGAATGATGTGTGGGAGAAATTATTAATACAGCTTTGTTTTTCTTAGTTGTACGGGATAAAAGGTCTTCGGTAAATCTATACAAGTATTGTATTCTATCCGTAGTGTATCAGTATTGTAAAGGTCTTTGTTATTACTGCTTGATTAGGTATTCTTCTTTCTTCATCCGTGAGGCTAAATCCATCTGAACATTTCCTAGCATAAATGTAAGCATTGTGTAGCTACGCAGTTTGTGCGTCAGTCATGTATAACACTTTTATCCCATATTTGTAGGCTATGCTGGGAATATACAATTATATTTTTTGGCCGAAAAGTTGCGATACATTTCTGGCGTTTTATTAATATAATGAACAGGACTAATTTTTTACATGTGGGATGGGAGAACAATTATATTATACGCAGGCGTACGGACGTTTCTGGTTGGCTCCTTTTTGCTCCATTTATACCTGTTCTTTCCATAGTAATAGTTATTGGAATCGACGCACTCTTCCTCGTCTTCGCTAGATATTATTTCCGGTCATATTCCTCTTCATTTTCACTCATTTCTTGTTCACTGTCCGTAAAATAATCACTGTCTATATAGTATTTTTCTTCCACATAATCATCACTTATGTCCCAGTTTGCCTCATTATACCATTTTGTGCTCACATCCTCGAACTCATCGTCCAATACTCTTGCAACCTTTCGGTAACTACCTATATTAAAATAACACTAATGGTGACGTTGTGTGTACTATACTCTGCGATGTAAATATTTCGAAAATGAAACAAAGGAGGTATCTCTGACTAGCACGTTCGGATGCACACTAAAAGTCACAGAACACTCCTAAAAGCTATGAAGTTACACGTAACGACCGCTTGCTACATATTTGTGGTGTAGAATGCAGACGCGTTAATGATCGTGCGGATAACACATAAAAAACTGTTTTGTCTCTTTTAAAAAAACATGTTTTTTTCCAACCCTGCTAAGGACAAAGAATATTACGAAGCTTACTTAACATCAATGAAAATATAGAAATAAAAGGATTTTACCAGTTGCAAGCATGTGTAAAGAGACATTCTAACTTATTACGTATTGTTTCGAGTTCTTTTTCTGTTTGAATAAATAAATTACATACATTCATTGGTTTTCAATTTCTTGACAAATGTTGACAATTGACATCTCGGTAACCTTACCGATTTTACATACAGGATAAAGTCGGGCCGGCGAGAGGTGTCTTATGACTCATCTTTTAGTAAAGCATGGTTTACGATTTTAAAAACGTATGTCGTTATTGGTTCATATAGTTAGTAATTTTGAATACCAACAAAACATCGTCAATGTTTCTAGGTTATTTTCAAATTTAAGCTGCCCTGTCAAATTTAAATAAAATTAGTGTTCGAATATCTCGGGATTTAGCATCCTAAAGGTCTTAAAAATCCCCATCCACTCGTATAAATAAAGTCGAATTTCGTTTAAGGTCTGTTCACACTTATTCTGGCATGTAAAGTCCTCCGAGTGTGGGTAGTCATATGATAAAAATATATTGTACAACTGTAAACAATTATCAGAACCAAGACCGGGTCAACAAAATTTCGTTTTGGATCTGTTTTACAAATTAATTATATCAATAATTTTCAATAAGAAACGAATTACCTAGCAATAGGCAGTGCCGAGTGAAGTGCGAAAAGTTTGGTTAATTGCGGAGAATCGTTTTTAGCCGACAGATCTCACTGCGTCAAAAGAGTCAAGACTGTAATTTGGTTATCCAAGCCACTTATAAATAACTGATTTTGTCATAAATAAATAAATACACTGTGTTGGATGTTAAAAATGAGATTTGTTATTAGTTAATAATATAACCGATTTTAAAAATCTCAGTTTACAGTTTGTCAATATACAGGGTGTCCAGAAAGGTGTGGTCAAAACTACTAGGACGTATAGAGGTGCTCAAAATAACCTTAGTCTTCATTTGAATTTTTTTCCTATCTGTCTTCGTTATGGAGTTATCGGCCTTCAAAGTTAGAAGTTTAAAAATTGAATTTCAATGATAATTTTTAAACCGCTTCTTTCATTACCATGAAATTTAGACACCCTAACTACCTCGTAGAAAAGCATTTTTTGACACTTAACTGGAATTCATTGTACCTTTATTGTACAGGTAAAGCCAAAATTAAGATTCTAAATTAACACAATTTTTGACAGTATTGACAATTTTGGAATTTTACTAAAGTAGTTTCATTCCCCTATCATTTAGCAACAAAAAAGGTACTCTTGTGCAAAATCGATTTCTCTTACCGTTTTCGAGAAAAATGCATTTTGCTGAATCCATGTAAATTGCGAATTAATTCAAACAAAAAAATATACTATCATTCTGCTAAGTTCATTAGAATTTGACAATGAATATGAAACGAAAAAATATTGAAATTGTAAACTGCTTCTCCTGAACACTTGCATTTTTGAGTTAGGTATACTTATTGCAAACTTGCACTAAAGTTGGTAACTAATGTCTGCACACTCCTCATTAGTAAATGCTTCCATAATATCTCTACTACAGTTTTAGCGGTATTAACTTTTTTCAGTTTTTATTGACAGTCATTTCCATAACAAGAGAGAAACGGCACTTACAAAATGTTTACAGATTGTTTTTTTATTTAGAATTTACGTTTTAAATAAAGTAGTATTTTCGAAACCGTTCGAAACTTAATTTTGACTTTATCTGTACAATAAAGGTACAATGAATTCCAGTTAAGTATCAAAAAATGCCTTTCTATGAGGTAGTTAGGGTGTCTAAATTTCATAGTAATGAAAGAAGCGGTTTAAAAATTATCATTGAAATTCAATTTTTAACTTCTGACTTTGAAGGCCGATAACTCCATAACGAAGACAGATAGGAAAAAATTCAAAAGAAGACTAGGGTTATTTTGAGCCCCTCTATAAGTCCTTAGCAGTTTTGACCACAACTTTCTGGACACCCTGTATATATAAAACGAAGGTAAACCTAAGTACAGCTACAGGGGTATATGTTAAATATAATAATTCTTTACAATGTTATAAAGTAACTAAGATTCTAATTTTTGCTTTAAATTCAAATATTGGACATCTTATAATTAAAAGCCATCATCACCTTCACTTTCACTATCATCTTCACCCGACTCTCCGACATTGATTACTGGAGGTTTTGCCATTTCCTCAGCTCTTTTTTGCGGTGAATCCGGTGCCGATTTCCTAGAATTTCTCGGAAATGCCGCATGCGAGAGCAGTTCGCTGCAACATAATATTACATAAATATAAATTTAAATAGTGAAAATTATTAGCGTACCAGGATAATGGAAGTTAAAGGTAAACTTGGTCCCCCGTTATCGCCTTCCATCTCGAAATAATGCAGTATATTCATTAACATTATTTGAGTCTGGCTTTTCAAAGATTTACCTTTTAATGACATCATTATTCGCTGCAAAATAAATAAATGCATTTAATCAATTGGAAATACATTTTGCATTACAGACTTACCTCGTAATAGTGAATATTAATAATAATAGTTTTGAAAAAAACTGTTGTTTACAAATGCAATGGAAACTAATAATTACGCAGCGAAAGCTAAATTATTATAACTACAAAACACGATGCGATTATACGAAACGAAATACGAAGAATAATTCAAGAAGCCATCTGACAGCGTCGTGCGCTTTGATTTTAGAATCGACATTACGTTTTTAAGTCCTGCATTTAAAATATATAGCAGACGTATAAATTATAACCCGTCTTTCTTTAAGTGAGAACTTCGCACTAAGATAAAGGGAAACAGATGCATTTCACAGTAATTATTATATACCCATTCTCGAGTCCGCCATGAGACACCTCTTCCCGGCGCTACTATACAGTTATGGCTTAGCTACCAGCCAAATTTGTATAGGTAAATAGATGTTTAAAAGCCTGAAACCGATAAAAATAATTAACGTAGTTGTCGGTAGCTGGTATTTAATTTTTTTTTAGAAGTTTACCAGCCATAACTATTATGACTAAAGTTAGCGTAGTTAATTACGTCGCAAGTTCTATACATTTTTAGCACACCTCGTAATAGTGAATATTAATAATAATAGTTTTGAAAAAAACTGTTGTTTACAAATGCAATGGAAACTAATAAATTACGAAGCGACAGATAAATTATTATAACTACAAAACACGATGCGATTATACGAAACGAAATACGAAGAATAATTTGAGGTTAAGTATCCAAGAAGACATCTGACAGCGTCATGCGCTTGGACTTTAGAATCGACATACGTTTTTTAGTCCTGCATTTAAAATATATAGCAGACGTATAAATTATAACCCGTCTTTCTTTAAGTGAGAACTTCGCACTAAGATAAAGGGAAACAGATGCATTTTACAGTAATAATTATATCCCCATTCTCGAGTCCGCCATGAGACACCTCTTCCCGGCGCTACTATACAGTTATGGCTTAGCTACCAGTCAAATTTGTATATGTAAATAGATGTTTAAAAGCCTGAAACCGATAAAAATAATTAACGTAGTTGTCGATAGGTGGTATTTAATTTTTTTTTTTAGAAGTTTACCAGCCATAACTATTATGAGTCAAGTTAGCGTAGTTAATTACGTCGCAAGTTCTATGCACTTTTAGCACATTCAATAATTCATAAAACATATATTTTATCACGTAATAATTACCATAAAAAAACGTAAACTTACCACAAATATATTGTACCTACACTATTTAGTTGCACTTTCGAACACAAATTCCATATTGGAATTTGAACTCAATTTTTGTTATTCCCTATATTAGTTAATTGGCGTGAGTCACATAAGCATATCATTATTTATTTTAAAATTCTATTTATTTGGTAAACATTCAGACATTCATGTTACACACTGAATGTCGATATAATAAAAGCTCAACACCATTCAAGAATACAGAGTGTTTCTTAATTCCTTGTCTTTATGTAACCGCTGTTGGTCTAAGATTTTCTTCGTTAAAGGACAGTTATAATTCCTTATCAGTATAAACCGAAACTTGTAATATGATCACATAATAATAATAATACTAATAATAACATTTATTAATTAATTCAAATAGTCAACAACGTATTAGAGGATACCGTGAACCGGGGCTACTTTGCCCTGTTGGGGGTAACTGCCCCAGAGACGAAAAAAGTTGGTAGCACTAACTGGTGGATTGTAAACGAACTGCAAGAGAGTAGTTGCCAGTTTTTCTGATAGACATCACCACTAGTCACATGAAACAGGAGTTTTAGATCATTCTGCCATATTGGAGCTGTGGCATACGGTTTTCAATTGTCTTCTAGGAAGTTTGTGTTTCTTTACAGCTGAAAAAGTGGTTGTTACACCCATTGGCAGTATTTGAAAGCGGAATGAAGTCAATTATTTACATTTAACATGTTTTTCTCAACAAGACACTAACATAAAACATAGCATTTCATGTAACTGATTTCGTTTTCATTTTCTAGATTATGTTTGCTGTAAAAAGAGGATAACTTTGCACCAGCAACAAAAGTGAAGCAAAGTAGCCCCATAGAGAAGTTTACATTTCTTAGCGATGTACCTTCGCTGGTTTTGTGGATTTTTGTATACCGTAACTATTTACGGTATGTAGGTATATGCGCAACATCTTAAAAACATAAACATTAGAGTTGTACCTTAACCATTTCTCTTTTTTTCCAGATGGTTCGAGTATATACCTAAACGAAAACTTGGCTGTCGGCGCTACCAAGAATATACACCTGAGAAGTTGCAGTACTGTTTAGAAGCCATCATGAATGGTACTTATAGCCACCGTCCAACATCAGAGCACTTTGGTATACCGCGACGAACTATTTTGAACCAGTTTAAAAACAAGCACGACAACCAAGTAGGGAAACAACCTGTATTTTCTATAGCTGAAGGGGAGTCTTTTGGGTCCTGCATAGAGGCAATGTGTGATTGTGGTTTCCCGTTAGGTACGGAAGACCTTAGGAATGTTATTAAAACATACTTAGATAGAAATATTAAAGAGTTTCAAGAAAACAAACCAGGTACTGACTGAATGAAGTCTTTTTTGAGACGATATCAAAGGCTTAAAGAGCGCATTGCTTCCAACATAAAAAGAAGCCGTGCTGCAGTTAGCGAAAATATCCTATGGGAATACATAAATAACCAGTAAGAAGTCGTCAAAGATGTCCGTTCTGAATAACTGTGGTATCTTGATGAGACCAACTTACCCGATAACCCATTAAAGAAGAAAGTTATATGTCGCATCCAGTACCTCTAATGATTTGTGGAAACGCAGATAGTGAGTTTTTGCTACCCTTTGTCGTGTATAAAGCTACCAAGGCGTGGACGTTTCAACTGAGGGGACTCAAAGCACACTCGCAACTATAGTAAAAAGTCTGGATGGTTTAACGGATCAGCTTTTAATTGAGTAGTTTGAGAGCTGGTTGCTTCCACGACTAAAGGCAGCAACACGAAAATCAGTTTTGATAGATGATGATTTATCCAGTCATTTGAATGTCACTATATTTTAAAAGTGTAGAGAAAACGATATCAGTTTTGTCTGCCTAACTCAGAACAGTACACGTTTAACATAACCACTGAATGTGGCTTTTTTTAGGCCAATGAATGGTTGGAAAGGTGTTGTGGGATTGGAAGGCCATTCCAATTGGTACGAACAAAGGAGTTTTGCCAAAAGAAGCTTTTCCAACTTTGCTCAATAAAGTTCTGGAACATTTGGAACCCAATATGAAAAAGAATCTAGAAAGCCGATTTAAGAAAAGTGGGATATATCCATATGACATTCAACCTCTTTTAGACACACTAGGTAGAAAAAAAGTTGAACGATCAGCATTTTTGTAGCTTGTTCAAACAGCGAGGTCAGCATGCCAAATGCCTGTAAACGTTACCAGAAGGAATAAAATAAATCCTCCTGCTGGTAAAAGCTTGTGTAGTGAAGAGGTTATGAATAACCTGCTGATTTCCTCTTCTGATGGAATAAATATGAACCACAGCCATCTACTTTATCTGATGGTAAAGTCCTGCCAAAAGTACAATTAGACCCAAAAAATGAGATCCCGCAGATGTTTTGAGGACAGTGGTGACGAGCTTCTCAGAGGAAACGACTTACGTCTCAGTGACAATACAGATGACGAATGGGAATCATTCCGTAAAAAAACACTTGAGAGGATGGAAGAAGAATATGAGAAACAAGTTAATCTAATAAACAAGTAAGTGGCAACTTTTGTTGCTGTGCAGTATGAACATTCCCCCCCTCCCCCCGGATTATAGAAGACGTACAAGAGAATGGTGCTACAGTCTGTGCGATGGTGAAACCCCAAAGAGCAATTGGAAATGGCCTGAAGGAAAGGACGAATTGTGTTATTGTTGGGAAGACATTGTAGGCAGTGTTAATCCCCCATAAGAAAATAACATTAAACACATTAAAAATTATTGATTTTTCATGTGGGGGAAAGTTCCCCTTCCCTAAGGGCAACTTTACCCAACTTAAAAAGATAAATAAAAATATCAAAATTGTTTAAGTACTTAAAAGTGTTTATGATATACATTTTAGTTAATTAAAATTGTCACTAATGCTTTTCCTCTTAGATCTCTAACAAGAATATGGTTTTTGTCTAAAAAGTGGTAAAAAGTGGAGCAACCTAGCCCTGGTTTACGGTATCCTATTTCAACGTTCACTATACTTGCACATTTATACCAAAAACAGTCTTCTATACAGAAGCGCTGAAGGTAATAACGTTTTAATGTCCCAAAAACGTCCGTTATGATTGTGGACAAGTTCGGCCTAAATGCGTTCTGGAAGCTAAAACAAGCAAAATTAGTTCTAGAATGCGCTTGTAAGGGTTTCTGGATGGGTAGACTTGTAGTATTCTGTTTGGAGAATAGTAAAACAATGTAGGATAGCTGATACAATATTTGTTAATAAAATAAAATGTTAATGATTTTTCCCTACTTAGGGAACTTTGGTTCCGGGTCCCAAAGGAAAACATGTCTACTACGTAGGAACGTCCGAAGACAATGTTACCGCACTTGTTAACGCAGCAGAATTAATTGAATTTATAAATTCAAGTGCTTGCATAAAGAATATGTGAGAACCGTTTCCAAACACTGGAGTATAGGAATATCACATTTAGGTTGGATGCAGAGCAAACAATTTTACTAATTTTCACTAACGCTTTCATCAAGTTTTTAGATTCTATCGCAATCATATTTTGCTCATGTGTGCTTTTTGTTGAGAAAACCAAATTATTTGGTATGTCTACTACCAAATACGACTCACATTCGCAACCCTCCAGATCCATGATCTAGTGTATTGTTAATAAGATTCGTGAGACCTTTGTTGATTTCACAACGCTTCTGCAAACTCTCATTTACCGTTTTTGAGTCTGCTATGTATTATTCGAATTGAACCAATATCTCGCGCGTGCATTGACCTAACCTAAAACGTAGGTCGAGAAAACGAGAGAGACGAGAGAGGCGAGAGAGACGAGAGAGACGAGAGAGGGGAGAGTGACGAGAGAGACGAGAGAGTCGAGAGGGTTTGCATGTTTTCGCGTTTGCGTGTTTTCGCGTTTGCGTGTTTTCGCGTTTGTGTGTTTTCATGTTAGCGTGTTTTCGTCTTTGCATGTTTTCGCTTTAGCGTGTTTTGGCGTTTTGACGTTCGGGTATGCTCGGCTACATTCGCGAGACGGACCAGTAGAGAGGTGAGGATTGTGGAAACGGCCTTCGTTGAAAGCATCGCATCGCAAAATTTTACTTATATGATTTGATGTTTGTTAAAGAATTGCTGGACACTTTTCGTAATAAATTCCTTGCCCTTATCCGTCTGTTTACTTTGAATCTTGCTAATACATCGATAACAGTCAGTACATAATTATATCCGTGATTATATTTACTTGGATTTCTCATATCGCAAAGACCTCGCCTATTATAACTCAAAAAAATATTACTCACAATGTACCTGTGCCGAGTAAATTTCTGACTACAGGTTTATGTATAATGTATGCTTCTTGTTTCTGTAACCACGCTCTAATATGTTCCCTAGTATTTCTGCTAAGGCAGAACTTGCATATAATGCTGTCTTATGTGATAGTATGGCAACGCCTTATCGGTAACACTCGAGAATTAAAAAGTAGCATTCTAATAAGCGGCCAACATGCTTAACCTGATTATAAAATCTAAGGCCCGAGAACAAGTTCCTATGCTTGTCTTACAAGTTAGCTCCCCCCCCCCCCCTTATTAGAATACTATTTACCGTTAAGGGCGGCCACGACAAGGGGGCGTAGACCTCAACACAAGTTCCTATATCTGTCTTACAAGCATTAGGCCCTCTTATTAAAATTCAAATTTCCCGCTGGACAGATTTGGTTCTGACCTTGGCTAGTCCAAGGTCAACTCCCAGGACAAGCGCCGAAGTCGAACTCAAAGTTAAATCATGTCATCGGAAATTCCTACGGTCAAACCCGATATCAGCCACGTGGGTGGCCTTATGACGTCACAAAGAGTGGGTGGGGCTTGTGACTTCTAAAAAAGGTGGAGGGGGCGGTGTCTCCTTTCTACTCGTATTTGAAACGGATGCAAACTAAGCAAACAGATTGTGAGGAAAACAATGGAAATTACCGAATTAAGAAATAAGCCTTGTTTAATATTGCAATTTACATTTATTTGGAAAGCTGTGGATAAAAACTAAACGATGGATATTTTGTCGATTGTACCTTAGTTCCATTTAGTTAATAAAGAACGCACAATAGCTTTGTTTGAACAGGTTACTTACTCAAATACATAAATATTTTGCTATTGCTCCATTTAGTCCCATTGACTATAAAAGTAAGCAACTATTTCATAATACTTTATCAATATATCAATATTATCAATAATTCTACACATAATTAAATTCCGTCATATTCATTCTCGTTTAATTAATTTAAATGGGAATTTAAAAAGTTTTAGGCAGGGATTTTCATTCAATTACCGTTTATTACGTTCCCTTTACCTGCAGCAATTAAATATTTCGTGCAATTTGAATTGAGGTTTGAAAATATTTTATAGTTATAAGGTAAACTAAAGCGAGCGCGCTTTACAAAATTTAATTTAATTTATGCAAACTTCAAGTAGTCCTTAAAAATTATTATTAATTTTATTAAATACATAAATAAAAAGTTTACCTCGAGTAGGATTTGAACCTACGACCTGTACTTTGCTAGAGTACCGCGCTAACCAACTGCGCCATCAAGGTTCAAGCCCCAATCGATGTAA
The DNA here is from genome assembly GCA_036346205.1 of Vesta saturnalis. Lineage (NCBI taxonomy): Eukaryota > Metazoa > Arthropoda > Insecta > Coleoptera > Lampyridae > Vesta > Vesta saturnalis. The sequence goes on from JARFJB010001795.1 coordinate 1,031,158, forward strand.
ATTTTATCTTTATGTATGTAGAACTGATGTAAATTCTAAATGTAATGAGATTACAATCAAATTACTTATATTAATGGAATGTGAGCCTGCCATATCGCAAGGATTCACACATACCAAAGCAACTTAACTAATATTAAATTATTACAAGTTTTTGTTATGAACGAATAAGTTCAAAGGTAAATATGTTATTAAAAATTATTATTAATTTTTAATTACATATTTACCTTTGAACTTATTCGTTCATAACAAAAACTTGTATTAATTCAAGTAGTCCTGCTACTACAATTAAACTTTTACGTTTTCTAATTTTATTTAATTGGCATTCATTTACTATTTTAGTATTATTTAAATTTGAGTTTAAGATATCTCATCGCACTTTCTGAATCTAAACTGAATTTTAAGAATTCAAGTACATAGTTGGAGATCAAATATACCGTGTGGACTATTTATCACGTTCTGTAATCACATAGAAGCAATTTCTTCTCCAATATTTATTTTCAGAAATAAGTTTTGATTACACTGGCGTCTGTCGACACATTATCCCGATTTTAGATTTAACGTATAATAAATAAGTGTAAATGTTTGAAGCCATTTTTCAGCTATTTTATATTGTATAGACATTTTTTAAAGATAATCTAAGTTCAGACAAATTCATAGGATAATAAATAAAGCCTAATAAAAAGTAGATCAGGCAATCAATATGAAAATGTAAACTTTCACTATTTTCGTCTATTCTAAATATACTTATCTTTTTGAATAAAAAGTTTTTTAATTCTTTGCATTTCTCAAGTTTTTTTACAACTTGGTACCAATTATAATGTGATTATATTATGTAAGATTTATTTTTTGATAGCATTTTTGATTGTTGGCCTTCGTCCGTAGAGAATGATTGAAATGTTATTTTCAAGACGGTTTAATATTATTTGATCTATTAAAGATTAAGCTATTTATTGTAATAAAATAAATTAACATTTCATAGTAGGCTTTTAAAATACATGTAGGTAATTGTCATAACAGGCTTATCTTTGCACTTTCATATTTTATAAATTCATTTGACAACTGAATAAACTTTTTTGAATGTCGACCCTTTACCGACGATCTGTGTAAGGGTCACAGAAACGTTTAACGACGTTTAAAGATTGTAAAATATGAATATAAATAAAAGATTTGAACCCAGTGAGTTTAAAGATGTAACTTTAGTACTAATTTTCTTTATAAAACTATTTTGGAGGGTAATAAATAAGCCCCAAACATGTATTTTGTATCGGGTGGTACGTTTAGTATGACCTCCCCCTTATTACTTATAAAGTAAAACAGCTGTTTTTCAAATAAAAGTTGTGCATACTCATCGGAACTTTATCTTTTTGCAAAAAATTTATCTGAAAAAAATTTATACACAGAATGGAATACCCTGTATACTACTGCATATTTAAATAGCGCTTCAAAAGACAATATCAAAAATACAGGGCAGAGGTGTCTGCAATTTTTTGTTTGTGACATAAGCATTTATCTTTCAAAAAGTGTCCAAGTTCAAAAGCCTGTAAAATGGATTCTATTGAACCTGGAAGCTTTTACGCGGCGCGAAAAAAATTGTAATTTGTCTTCGATCAATTGATGCTTTCAAATTTTAAAAGCTATAAATAAAAAATCGGTGTTGCTAACTTTTGAGAATTGTAGATTTTCTCCCTTTTTTATATGCAACACCCTACACACATCACATCATCACATAATGGTTATTAATACTACCCGTCAATGGAATTTTGCCCTACTAAAGGCGAATTCCACCTTTAGTAAGAGATTTTTAATGTACTGTCACGCGATATACAGTTTTGCTTCCTATCCGAGGAGTGCTTTGGTTTTTCTCCGTTTTTGAAAAACGGCTACCTCAGCAGGTTTGAGCTCGCGCCTCTCGGGTGAAAGGCAATCACTCTAATCATTCCATCACCGAGGCAGCTAATATCTATGATAATGGAGATATTTGTTGTTGTTACCGTAGCAACGCTTTATGGGTAAGAATTACACTGCATTTTTTTAACATAAATTGATTAGCATCTCTTTAACTCTTAATCACAGACCTATAATATGCTATATCATCGTAAAGCTCTATTGGAAGATGTGTTTATATGCAGGGTGATGCGTTTAAAAAAATGATGAAAAACTATAATTCTCAAATGTTGGCAACACTGATTTTTTATTGTCAGCTTTTAAAATGTGAGAGCGTCAATTGATAGAAGACTAAATTACAATTTTTTTGGCGCCAAGTAAACGTTTCTAGGTCCAACAGAATGCATTTTACAGGGAATTTGGACTCTTTTTGACAGATAAACGCTTATAAGTCAGAGACGAAAAACCGCAGACTCCTCTTCCCCTATATGTTTGAAATTGTTTTTTGGAGCGCTATTAAAAATGAAATAGTATACAGGGTGTTCCATTTAACAAATTGTAAGTTTTTGCACCACTCTGTACATACATTTTTTTTCAGATATTTTCCGATGTGTATGAAAACTTTTATTTGAAAAAATGTTTTGTACCTATTTTACGTTCTCATATAAGGGGAAAGGTCATACTAAACGGACCACCCGGTACAAGACTTTAAAGCACGTTTTGTGAGTATCGTCCAAAACTATTCATTCTAGAGCAAAACGAGTAAAGAGTATATAACTAATGGAAACAAGACATTTTGAGTAGCCATGAAATACATACCCTATTTGACAAATCAAAATGAAACGCGATTTTATTAATATAATAATTGATACAATCCAATTAGTCAACAGTTTAAAGCAAATGTAGCGTGCTTTATGGTACATTAGACCAACAACCAATAGTATAACGGGTGGCCCATTACTGCGTGGATGGGAGATAACAGCTTTATTTGAGTAGATAGAAAAAAATTAAATACAAAAGTATCACATTTTAAAAATACTTTTAATTATACAAGGTGGCTCACAAAAACGTGGCAACACAAACTTACATTTTTTTAATAACAGACTCTGTATATTTTAACATTTTTGGATTATATGATTCATTTTAAGGTGACCTAAACATATCTTCAGTGTTTTTCGAAATAATGGACGATAATGCTCAAACAAGGTCAAGTTCAAGACACCAGCTCCATCTACATATCAGTATTTTATGACTTTTCTTTACATGGTTATAATTCCACAGTCCTGAGGTATAACTTTACCTCAATATTTTAATTATGTTTCTATAGTCTATACATGGTGATGAGGTGATGACATTATGCAAATTATTATTTTTCTCGATAATTTTAAATGGATCGCCCTGTACATTATGCACTCATTGGATAGCGCTTTACAAGATCTTTCCTATGTCATCAATTTGCAGGGCTGAAATTTTATCGTCTTTCTGTAATTCAGTCAAAATGTAAAGCTTTATAGTTTTTACCTTCCAACGTGCATACACATATGGATATGTGAATCTGACATAAATTATTACCTATTGCACAGAGTACTCTGTGCCTATTGTTGTATTTACAATGTTGCCAATTTTCATTATGAATGTATTACAAAAGCGGTTACATACTATTATGGTATAGGTATTGTGACAATAGACTGGAAGATAATGAAAATACTTTATAAACCATAGATATATTTCTGCCCTTTCGAAACTAAATCTTGTGTGTAAAATAAAATAGCACTTAACAATAAGTGTGTGAAAGTGCAAAAAAAAACGAAATTTTTAAGTAATTGACAAATTTTAGCCAAAGAGAATTTAAATTTTCAATAAAATATAACTTAAAATTTATCCAAAATTTACTAGATTTGTAAGTTGCAGAGATTTCTCATTGTTTAACATTTTATTACAGCTTAAATCATTATTAATAATAATACAAAAAATATACATTATTTTTTATTTCTTTCATTTCTACTTTGTAGGTTGGAAGGTCGTGTGTTGTTTTTACCAAACATTTAAATAATAACGTCTCATGAATGTCATTTTGTGAACATTTTCTAATTCTTCACAATACTATTGTTTAGTATAATTGTAGGATTAAATAACACTTTGTACCTTGTACCTATGCTCCCTAATTAAATGATATTTTCTAGTTTTCAATTTCGTATTTTCCTAACAATTAATTCCGGTTAAACAATAGTTATTTATATTATAAGTAACGAAAAGTATTCTTTTTCTTTACAAATCGCGATCTTTTTAATCGAGTTGCAGCCGAGATTAGAAACGCGATGATAACCTACTTTTCTTTAAGAATAATACCATTGACTATAAATTCTGTTTATAGTCAATGATAATACATAAAATGTTTTCGGATACTAAATGGAAATGGATTACATTTTATGAGAAATTATTTAAAAAGTACATGGCAAGCGCGGGAATCGAATTGTCGTTTCAATCACTGCAGCAACTAAACAAAAATAGGTAAACAATTGTTATCGCTTGAAAATGGAAATAAATAAATAAATAATGAAAATCATCCTGAAATATCGACATTAGCGTTTGAAGCTGTTGCTAGTTTATTACCCTTGAAATCACGAGATGAATATGATCTACAATATTTTCAATTCTTGAAGGACTTCAAAGAATGTAAGGGATGTCGACGAAGAAGTTATGCTTGCTTTTTTCCATGTTGAAAAGTACGTTGAGAGTGAATGAAAACGTCGATATATCCAATTATGGGAAGTTAAAATTATACTTAAAGCGCCAAAGCGAGGGATAGGAAGCAAAAAAATCAAAAATTCTATTGCAGGATGATGTAAAGTGGCGTTCATTTTCGATGTACGGGGCATGTTGTAGTGAGGAGCTAATAAAGCTAAAATGTGAAGGATATCGAGGATACCGGCTCTATGTTGGTATCACCCTCCATGACACTAAGACAAGGACGAAGCGTAAGTATATTCACCGTTATGACGGAAATGAGAGGAATTAATGAGATTGTACAGGAGATATGTAAGCTTGCGTCCAAAACATATAAATCACTCAAGATTGTTCTTATTTTATATGAACAATAAATGTACAGTGCAACCTGTGGAGATTCACAGTTTCTACCAGATGCCGAAGAAAATTGCCCATTATTTGAAATTACCCAACCCAGACGGTTACACTGGACACTGTCTACGTCGAACGTCAACTACTTTTCTTGCTGAGGGTGGAGCGGATATCAGGAGGCTCAAAAATCATGGAGGATGGCGATCAAACACGACTGCAGAAGAAGATATAGAAGAAACCATTAACAATAAAACGGCGACTTCGAAAATGATTTTTAATCAGCCAGAATACATCAGATGATGTCCTAGAACATAGTGAATTACAGTTAGCTCCTGCATGTAGCGATTCATCATTTTCTACGTCAAATGGAGGAGTTCTTCAGGAGGTTTTATCAAAATCCTCACTGTCAGTTAACGATTTACAGTTACATTGTACAAGCATAAGTTTTTCTAACGTTAATAGTTGTACGTTTAATATTTATTCAATTGCCTCGGATTAACCTGGTTACAAGGGGCGGTCAAGGTCGAAACAGACAGGCCCCGTTGTTGACGACTGTGCAAGGAATGAATGGCGAGTCGGTACGTGGAATGTTAGAGGTATGCATGGTAAAGAATTTGAAATTGCGAATATAGTGTACGACAGACACCTTGATATTCTGTGTGTATTGGAGACAAAGCGCAAACGAAAGGATGCTGTAGAAATGGAGGATGACAGCCTAGCACTATGGTTAAGAGTTGAGACTGAAGTGCATGGCGCAAAAGGAGTTGGGGTGATCGTAAGTGAAAGAGAGAAAAGATGTGTTAGATAGTACGAATTGGTATCCCCCCGGGTAATGCAGCTTAGAATGAAAGTGGAGTTTCGAAGAATTTTTCTTATTGCATGCCATGCACCGGTGAATGGAGAAAGAGACCAGGAGCGTGAGAACTTCTGGAATGAAGCAGAGAACGTGTTGAACGTATGTAAGCCAAACGAAAGAGTGATGATAGGGGGGGATATGAACGAGTGGGTGGGTGTACAGAGTACATACTGAACGCGTTCTAGGAAAGTTCGGAGACCAAAGAGTCAATGAGAATGATGAACACCTGCTGAACATCTGTGTGGAGAGAAGCCTGTTTGTATGCAATACGTGGTTTTAACATAAAAATCTGCATGTATATATATATATATATATATATATTGCGATGGTTAGAAATAGGCATAATAAAGGGTCTAGAGTTTATCGAGCTTAAATTCTATACAGTATGCAAGTTTAAATAACATTGAAGAAGTATACAGTTCCTTATGAGAAAAAAATAGTATACGAGTATAAAAATATGGTTTTGATGCAACAAAACAGGCTTTGTGGGGTATGCACAAGGTTGTTATATTCATAAAAGCAATGAGCTATACCAGTAGCATGTTAGAAAGATCAACACAATTAATATTAGTGTGTACGTTTAGTTTCGTTTAAGATATATAAGTAATTTCACATTTAAATCAATTTATTTAAGCAATTTAAACACGTGACAGATATTGATTACATGAAGTACGGTAATTCTAATGTATAGAACATGTATAGTAATAGGTACAATGCATAAACTCTACGAGCTATAAAAAAGGGTTATGGTACGAACACAGTATATTGGTAAATCACAGACGTGTTTAAAAAGTGCATAAGAAGTGGTAGTGACTTAGAAACATAGCTAAGAACATGAACAACATTTGTGCAATGTGATATTTAATATATAATTACAATTTGTATACAAAAATGTACAAAATATGTTAACAATATGGAAGTGTGAAAAGACAAAGTTATGAACTATGGAGTACAAATAAACAGTGATTGTGTTAGAGACATATATAAGAACACATTAGATGAACATTTCAAGTGATATAGACGTTTAAAACGCAAGTTAAAAGTAAATTATATAAAGTTAGGTTAAGTACTATATTTTAGACCAATCAGATGCTAGGATCTTTTGTATGTAATGTAGAAAAAAATTGAAAATTTGGTATCCATGAGAAAATTATAAAAGGAATTGCTCCTGATTTCTCGCTCTCTTGAAATTTTTTGTGACTAACAAGTCATAGTGCTAGTAGTGCTTTTGTTAACATGTAAGTTAAAATTTTCGTTAACATTATCGGATTTGAAACGCGATCAACGTAGAGTTGAGATTTCAGAAACAATTGTGTTAACCAACAACAAAATTTAAAACTAAGGTTACCGATTATAATTGTCGATAATATTGTATTTGTTTCTTTTCGAAATCGTGTTTAAACATCGGATGATGTGCATTTTTTTATGTCAATAAAACCTTCAGTTATTTTGGATGTGATGTTTATTTTTTTTGAAAGCGGAGATTATAAAATAAATTTAACGTCATATCGGCATCTAAAATAAAAGTGCAAGTAAATATAAAATTTTATATAAAAATAAAATACAAGTTAAATCCGAAAAATTATTATTTAAATATTTAAATCAACATTTAATTATACAAATAAAATAAAAGTGCTTGTCTGAAAGTAAATGAGCATACTACATAAGTGCATCGTATTTACCACGAGGAAGATTTATCACAAGTTAATGGATTTGGATGAAGTTATGGAAATTAAGTAGCACCATTCTCAATAGCAAGGCAGTATCATGGATACATGGAAAGAAGTCTACGTCCAATTTTAATATGGAACAAGCCTAATGTGACCATTCTTTGGAAATTGCAACAACACATGTGAGTTAACCAACTATTGCATTGATTATTCTTTTGATGTCCTGTATTTATGTTTTTTGTTTGATTGTGTACAAATGTTTGTGCAACAACATGTATGAATATCTGAAAAGTCAATGAACAGGTGTAATTCTAAAAATAATTTTTACTTTGAAGAAAATCAAAATTGTACTCACTAATTTTAGATCCTTTGGTGAAATTTTTGACAGGCTGCATTTATTTAAGTTAGCAAGGATGCAACGCATGCGTAATTTGTGCAAATTTCAACGAAGACTGTTTCACATTGAAACTATTAATTACAAATTACAATTTAATTATTAACATGAATATTTCCATGTGAGAAATGAAATTTCTTTTGATTTCACGAAAAAGATTCGAAAAGACTTAAATTTTTATAATAATTGATAAAAGTTATATATTTTTATATTATTTGCCAATTTAATTCCAAATATTAGAACCCTATCCCCATTTAGTTAATCATTGGCAAAGGGGTGAATCTAAAAGTATGATAGACTTGATAGTGTATGATAAACGGCTTAGAAACCTGATGAAAGACACAAAAGTAATGCGCGGGTCGGAGTGTGGTTCGGACCACTTTTTGGTTGTATCGAGAGTGTGTTTAGGGCAAAAGTAGGTCTGAAGAAGGAAAACAATGCGAAAGTCCAGAATTAGGATAGACAAACTAGTGGATAATGATGCGAGAATGAAATACGCTGTGACTAATGAGTTGAATGTGAATGAAACAGTGTCGAATGAACAAATAAAAGACACTAACGTTGAAAGTGCATGGATAAGCTTGAAAACCTGTTGTCAATTGTGTCATGCGGATATGTGCAAGAACGACTGTAGGTAGACAGAAAAAATGTGATTGGTGGAATGAGACGGTAAAAAAAGCAGCATGTAAGAAAAAAGATGTGTACATGGCAATAATTGCTGCAAAAAATGAAACTGAGAAAAAGCGATTGTATGAAGTGTACAGATTTAGAAACAAAGAAGCGAAAGAGGCAGTGAGAATAAGTAAAGAGGAACTGGCCCAAAACAGAACGCTGCCGGAGTGATGAATATGAGCAACGAAATAGTATGGGACGATTGTGAAGTGAGGAAATGTTGTACACTAGTGAGGAAAGTAAGACTGAAGAGTTAAATAAGGAGAATGTAGAAGGAATGGTGAATGAAACTGAAAAGCATATTGGGATAAATGAGGTAGAGAAAACGGTAGAAAGGTTGCAAAACGGCAAGGGGGCAGGCATAGATGAAATCACTGGTGAAATGGTAAAGTATGGGGGTGCAAAGCTTATACGAAGATTGTGTGGATTATTTGCCTTATAGGTGGAAAGGTGCCGAGGGATTGGAAGAGCGCGATCATTGTACCACTGTATAATGGCAAGGGGAACAAGAGTGATTGCAAGAACTACAAAGGCATAAGTTTGCTCAGCGTGCCTGGTAAATTATTTGGAAGAATACTGATTGATAGAGTACAAGAAACTACACAAAACTAAGATTTTGGATGTGCAGGGTGGTTTCATACCAGGGAGACGATATGTCAATCAGATGGTTACTCTCCAACAGGTGATCGAAAAGTGTTTAAGTGTAAAAAGGAAGCTGTACTGTGCGTTTGTAGATCTGGAGAAATCATACCACAGAGTGAATAGGGAGAAGCTGTTGGAAATATTAATGGAATATAAATAAATAAAGGTCTAATAAACTGAATAAGGACAGTATACAACGGTAGTTGGGCATGTGTTAGGGTGAGAAGAGATGTGAGTGAATACTTTAATGTTGAGCAAGGAGTGCGACAAGGCTGTGTGATGTCACCGTGATTGTTCAATATGGATAAATGTGTTACCAGTGAATGTACCGATACAAATGGTGTAATGGTTGGTGACGAAAAAATGTATGAGTTCTGGTATATGTAGATGACACAGTCTTATTAAGTGACAGTGCAGATGAGCTACAAACTACTTTGAGGAAGTTTCATATAGTCTGTGAGAGCATGGACCTAAAGGTAAACGTGAACAAAACTATGATTGTAGTGTTCAATCTAGAAGGTGGAAAGGAGAGTAAAGTATTTACTCTACAACGTGAAATTGTGGAGCAAGTGGACGAGCTGGTATATCTGGATAGAATGCTTACTGCAGATGGTACAATGTAGGGCGAGATTGAACGAAGGGCCAATGCTGGAAGGGAAGTGATTAGAAGTATGTGGACGATAATGAGAAACGAAAGCATGGGCCTAGCTGCGAAACGAGAAATCTATAATGGCGTGTTTGTCAGTATAAAGGTAGTAGGTACATTGCGTTGGTTTGGTCATACTGAGAGAATGAACAACGCAAGATTAACGAAGCAAATATATGTGGGTGTGGTTAGAAGTAAGACGGTGCCTGGTAGGCCACGTAAAACTTGGCTGAATGCAGCAGAATGTATGATAAAGGAAAGAAAGATAAGGAGTTTTAAAAATAAAAGGGCATGTCAGAGACGGTGTATGAATCTTGCGGAAGCTAGAGAGGTATGCGGAGACAGGAAAGCGCGAAGAGAAATTGTGGATGAAAAATAAGTAAGAGGCAGGGATTGTTTTGCCTACCCCGCAAGGGAATGACATGAAGGTTAAGTTAAGTATCAATATCGGCAACAGCAATAACAATAAAAACAATTATAACTTAAAGATTACATTCATGAGACGTTATTATTTAAAAATTTCACGTTTTTTATTTTTGGCTTAATTAATTACAGAAAGGTTATAAATATGGTATCATTGGAAAGCTCTTGTAAAGGGCTATCCAGTGAGTGCATAATGTACAGGGCGGATGTGTGATTAAAAATTATGGAGAAAAATAATTCTCATAATGTTATCACCCTGTATAGCTTAAAGAAACATGACTAGAGTATTGGGGTAAAGTTATACCACAGAACTGTGGAATTATACCCGTGCAAAAAAATCATAAAAATAATGTTTAGATGGAGCTGGTGCCTTGAACTTGATCTTGTTTGAACATTCTACGTCCATTATTTCGAAAACCACTGAAGATAGATATAGGGAATAATACACAAGGTCACCTTAAAATGAATCATATCCTACTGCTACAAAAATTGAAATTCTCTTTCACACGTGTTTTAAATACTATCTTATTTTACGTATTTCACATCAAAAATGTTACTTTCGAAAATATTTTCATTATCTTTCAGTGTATTATCACAGTATATTGCAACCGCTTTCATAATACGTTCATAATGAAAATTGGCAACTTTGTAAAAACAACAATAATAATTTATGTCAGATTCACATATAAATATGTGTATGTAGGTTGGAAGGTAAAAATTAAAATTTTTACATGTTGACAGAATTACAGAAAGACTATAATCACCCTGCATAGCATAAAGAAACATCACTAAAATATTGAGGTAAAGTTATACCTCAGGACTGTGGAATTATAACCATGTAAAGAAAATTCATAAAACACTAATATGTAGATGGAGCTGGTGTCTTGATCTTGACGTTGTTTGAACATTCTAAGTCCACTATTTCGAAAACCATCGAAGAGAGTTGTAGGGAATGTTACACAAGATCACCTTAAAATTAATCCAAAAAATGTAAAAATATACAGAGCGTGTCATTAAAAAAATGTAAGTTTGTGTTGCCACGTTTTTGTAAGCCACCCAATATAAATAAAAATATTTTTTAAATGCGCATCTGATACTTCCCCGCGCCTTTTGTATTTAGTTTGTTTTCTATCTCCCATCCACACAATAATTGGCTACTCGGTACAACGTAAGTAGAGCAAATTGTTGTGTCAAGTGTCAGGTTGGTTGTCTATGTCCTGTTTAGAGATTACTACCATGCTTTTTTACAACAAAAAAAATATACACAGGTATTTGTTTTTAATAGGAGTATCTAAATAGATTGAGTGTATAAACAACAGACAATAGAATATTTAGTACATTTTATATAATGAAAATATGAATATAGATCTTTTTTTAAGTAATAGAACTGCAGAATTAATAAAACACTGTGGCGTAAACGCTAACGAATATTTTCACACATATAGCCTAGACATACTTAAATAGTGATTTACGATAAAAAATTTAGATGAATAATTAATTATTTTTATACTCGGCCTTCATTAATAATCTTGTTACTAGGATACCAAACTTTGATAGTTAACAAAGTGTAGCTGATGTATTAATGGAAAAATGCCTTCCAGTCCTTCAGTTAAAAATACATTAAAAAGTAAATATGTAACAAATAGCTTAAAATTTGAATTACAAAGAAAGCAGGATTCTCGATGTATTAAAATATCTTTCTTGTATTGCACAATAAAGGTTTTAAACATTCTTATAGTTGTTTTAAATATATATTCATCTGAACACTATAACAGGAAGAATTAAACGGAAAAGTATGATAATAAATTAAGTAGTCATTGACCCTAGGAAAAAAAATTTACATTCACTAACAGTAGGCCTAGTAGGTACGTATAGTTTTACTATAAAAAATAATAAGAATGGCAATTACACTATAAATAATATGAGTATATAATATATAAAAAAAAACACGAATTAATTTTATTTGACATCTGGCTAATTTGCCTAATCTTTAAGCTAATAGTATGCACGAGGACTCGAGTTGTATAATATGTATTTCAACATCCCACATTAAATTTAAATACATGTTTTGCATTTATGTGAATTTTTATAACATGATTCTTGTACGTTAACTTTTAACATAAAATCGTACATTTTATTCTAAAGAGCGCCATCTAGTGAAGATATTAACAATGTAAGTTCCTCGGTCAAGGCTTTTTTAGGCCCTTACGAAAATTGAATTGAGTTAACAGAGTTACGATATTGTTCCTGTATGACATTATTATTAAAATTTACTATTATGTTCGTCAAGACTGTTTTATCGCCTGGTATAGGGTGTTACATTATAAAATACGACATAAGTTTATATATAACCGGTATACCAAACTCTTGCATAACTTTTTAAAAATTATAATTTCAAATGCACAGATAGTATCAATTTTTCATTCCTAATAATTACTATCCTACAGACGTAAGTAAATGGATAATGCAAAATAATCGAATACACTTCTGTCTACTTAGAAGGTAGATTTTACTCCAAAAATAAACTTAAATTTAATTACTTAACTATCTTGAAAGGACTACCTACAGCGTAAGTAATGGTGTTAGTAGATTTAAAAGAATGAGAATGATCTTAGAGCGCATTTTTTAAAAGTGTTTAAATCAACTTCCAAAAAAATAAAGAAAACTGCTCACCTTTGTTATAGCTCCAAAAGAACGATTTTTTCGATCATAATTAAAATCCATACTGCATTCAAAATTTGTAAACCAAAATTTAATTTAGAGTCGACATGTCTGTATTAATATTTTTTAAAGAATAAAAACTAGACTACGATTAGCACAACATATCCGTTTTATTCAAAACTGGTTTCTAAAGAAAAATTCAATGTCGCACTTCTATTGAGTCTGTTTAGTGTGGGGCACTTTTTGCGTTGAAAGGAATGAGCGATTCACGAATCGTTCCGCACCTTGACTTCTACCCATACTTATTGTGATATTATTGCAGTATTATGTGATCACGCAATCAAAACAAACCTGACTTCAATGAGTACAAAAACCTTTAGCTTCCTCAATTAAGTTTTTAATTATAAGTGACGTTTGAAAAAATATTAACCACCGTGTATAGTTTTAAGTTATGTTCATACTCATAGGCGCCGGTACTATTAATGTTGTAGGGATAAACGCCCTCATACGTTTATGGTTGAAGAGTGATTATAATTATCGTTAGAAGGCAATCTATAAATAGAAAAAAAATTATACGTATCTACATAAAGTAATAAATTCTTAAAACTGAATTATTTAGATATTTTATATTCATTTGCATTTTGTTGTGAATTTATAAAACGAAATTGTTATCCAAAATTGTATGCAATTCAGTCTATAAAATATTTACTTTAGTCTAAGATACATGAATAGGAATATTATAAGCACGCGAGATCTTTTAGTTGCCTAAACCTTAGGGGTGTTAAAAATACATTATGAAGCAAATTGAGAATACTCTTCTACTATTAGTAGTATTAAATATATTTCTGTACCTTGGTAAAGCAAGGGCCAATGTCCATTTTCACAGTTTTGAGATATCAAGCATAAAAGAAAGTTTTAATTTAATAATATTAATATTGCAATAAATGTTTTTGTTATCGTGTCCTTTTTTCGTGTAGTTATTATTTCTACACAATACTTTAAACATTAAAAAAAATTTTGATATAATTTATCATTTACAAAAAAAATGGACATTGGCCTTTACAAAATTCAACATGGCCCTTATGGTGATTGTTGAAACAACAGTTGGATAGCAATAATTTATTGAAAAGTTAACATTTATTAATTTTATACATCGATTGTGAGGTGATCTGAAATGTCCTCAGGATTAAGTACAGTAGACTTTTTGAGGCTTTTATAGAAGTGCCTATTGTATTCGATGATGTATGGGTGCAGGTCTAACAAATTTTTGACTTTTTCTGCAGCTAACGGCAGCAATTCAACGCTAATGGGCTGAGGCTGCTCAATCTGTGGTTATCTTCTTAGCCTTTTCGATTGCAGGATGGTTAGTATCGGTTTCCATATGGCTATGTCCCGGTTCCATAAATTTATGATTCATCTCTGATAACAATCGACCATCTTTTTTCATTTCTTACATGATAAAGCAGGTACACATATAGACATTCCGTTTCTGACCAGAACAAGAATTGCTGTATAAATTGACAGTCTTAACTTCATTAGGTAAGGACATGTATTTTTTAACACAAGAGGCACTTTTTTGACCACCTCGTTCGGCAATTGTTTCGTTCCACAAAAAACAAATTCCTGAATTACCTAATTCCGTTGTTTGTTGAGATACCGCTAAATTGAATGTCCATAGCTGTCGCTTATAGAAGGAAACACTATTGCGGAGATAAGGCGTCGGCAAACATTTCTCTAAATCAAAAGCCGCCACAATAAATGATGAACCTTGCTTGCTTTGATCTGACGACTTTTGTTTGTATGCACTCTCAGCTAAGTCTAGATGAATTTTATTTTCTGCCATAATCTGTGCTTTTCCCCCAAGTGCTTTCAAACTCAAATGAAGTCAGGTTTTCAATACACAGACACACAGATTTGACGAATTCATATACCGAACTTTTGTTCGGTGATAATATATTAGTAGGTAAGTCCATTATACCTGAAAACTTTTGGACAGAAGTTCTTCTTATAAGAAGAATAATAACATATTATTTTAAAAAATAGAACAAAAATATATTTGACATTTTTCAGAATGAAAACCTATACCTCGGCATCAAAATTTCAATAGCAATACATATCTTTTTGTAGTTTTTTCACATACGCGGTTGAATGAATCCATTTTACTTAATAAGTTATCCATTAAAAGAAATTATAGCGTTAGAATTTCATATTTAAGCGTAAGCAATTACTTAGGTACTTTCTAAGGCGACCATTCATTTCGTATTAAACAAAACAGTTCTTTTTCTAAACACATATTTCTTATATGTAATTATTTTAATAAATTATGTAAATGTTTCGTATTGATGAAGAAGAAGTTTTTTCGTCCCCTTTCTGATGACGTTTCATTGTTTAGAAGGAATTGACCTAAATCCAGAAAGTACGAAAAAGATAGCGCAACCTTTGGATAAGGCACAATAGGATGACAACACAAGTTCTACAATTTACGAGACTAATCTAGCACTTTTATCGACAAATATCGCGCGATCCCATTTATGAGGTATCAAATCTAGCGCGAAAAAAATTTGCTTACGACGGTGTTTTATACGTATGGAAAATAAATATACTAGTGCGTGTAAATAAATATAGTATAAATAACATTAGTCAGGAGTAAGTGTTAACCGTTACTATAGTGTAGTATGTCACTGGGACGGTAGAAAATCAGACAATGCCAAAAACAAAGTGTACATTTAATAGAGATAATGGAAAGTAAATATCTATTCATTAATTTGGTCATGCCACAACGTGATGCACAATCAGTCCTATCGTTCTATGGATTGCACTAGTAAGCTAATAAAAAGTTGCTTCCAATAAAACCTAAAACCAAACCTGAAAGTATGGTGTGTAACATTTTACAAAAAGAATAATTCAATTCCATACAAAATGATCTTAAAACGGTCAATTATGTAACAATGAGACTTCAGACATTATATCCGAATATATTATTAAAACGGTTGACAAATATGAATTAACAACAAAAGCAATGGCAATGTGCGCTGACAACCAAAATTGTAATTTTGGAGAAGCAGTAAGACATGGCCAAAATAATGTCTTTTATAAAGTTGAGCAGTTAGTTAAAAGACTTTTAGTTGGGGTGAACTGTGCTGCTCATATCCTTTATAAATCTATTCAAACATCAGCAGGCTGCTTGCCTGTTGACATCGTAGCCATTACCTTCGACAGAAAGAATATTAGAAATGTTCAAACCGTTACAGAGGTACTTTCTCTCTCAAGAAAAATGTCCCACATTGATTGTTAATAGTTTTAAAAACATTTTTGTTGAAGTTTGGGTCTGGTTGCTTCACTCACAAGCTTCCACATTTCATAACTGTGTGCTGCAAGTGGAATCTGAAAAATCTTCAATGGTAGAAATATATATAGTTCTATCAAATGTAAAGCAACAATTAATAGAACGGAAAAATGAAGCCTTCTCGCTAAATCAAGTTAACACTATGCTAATAGCTTTGGTAAATGAAGGAGAAGACCTAGCCGTAATTCAGTTTAAAACGCCACTGTCCACATTTTATATAACTTGTATAGCCTATTTGTATAAATGGACCCAACATTTTGATGATTCGCAAGCGTTTCTTTGGGTTTTGCTAAAAAAAGAACCTCTGCGTCCAGATGTTGGAAACTCATTAACTGTTTTTCAAAATCCTGATATTCATATAGATGATTCGGAACTTTTTGATAAAATTGTGTGCATTATACCACCAGTCAAAAAATAAAAGAGTGGAAAGAAGTTTCCTTGTTTCGGGATTAGAATACACAGTTTTCGCCGTTTTACACGTTAATAGAAAATCTATATATATATATATATATATATATATATATATATATAATATCTATATATAAATGAATCCCTATTCCCTTGGTTACGGCATCACGCGTGAACGGCTGGACCGATTTCGCTAATTCTTTTTTTGTTGAGTATGTTATTTTCAGGAGAAGGTTCTTATGTAAGAAAAAATTAAGAAAATTGCGCGGAAAATTAGAAAATGTAAGAATAATTAACGACCATATTGACTTTTCTAATGTAACCTTAGCTTTTTTAATGAAACTTTATGGCGTTTGACATAACTGTCAGTAATTTGACAGATGGCGAGATTGAATAAATAAAATAATTAATTTACCATTTCTTAGTGCACATTTCAATCATAAAATTTATTAAAATTTGTACTGAGTTTTTTGATCAGTGTTTGTTCGTCAAGGTTAGTTAAGTGCAACCACTGTTAATATCAAAACTTTAATTTAATGTAGAGTTTTGGTAAGTTTTGATATACTAGTCAAAGATATACAAGAGCAAGTCAAACTAACGAGCAACGCGGAATGCAGTTGAACGTAATCGATGGAATCGAAATCAACAAAATAGAAATGTCGCTTTTAACCCATATCGAGCTGCATTTAATTATGACGTGGAAATCGATTACAGTTTACAGCAAATCGTTGCTATTGGACCAATGAACATTGTGTGTCAATATTGCAAGGCATTAAAGTTTAAAAATGAAGCCCCTGGATTGTGTTGCGCGAGCGGTCAAGTCAAATTGACGCGATTGGTGCCGCCACCAGAGCCACTACATTCTTTAGTTAGTAATGGGCCAGATTCTAAACATTTTTTGACTCATATCCATCAATACAATAATTGCTTTCAAATGACGTCATTTGGCCCAACAAAAGTTATTCAAGAAAATTTTATGCCAACTTTCAAGGTAAGTTTATTGAAAAACTTTAACCACAATGTGCCTGACGCTAAATACGTTGGCAGCTTTCAATTAAAATGGTGTATCAATTGAAATGGCTTAAAGTACATTTGTAGCTCTGTGAATTGCCAAAGCAGCCAGAAATGACTTTGTTTAAAAAGTTAATGGGCGAATGGCAATGCTGACAAAGTGTTTTGAGTGCCACATGGTGGTTCAAACAATTCGCTATAATATATCCTATATTACATCTATATAATATGTTTACCTTTGCAGATTCAGGGACAAATATATCATCTAACAGGTTCCTTATTGCCAACGATGGATAGTGACTACAAATTTTTGCAAATTTATTTTATGGGCGATTCAGCAAGACAAGTCGATCAGCGTTGTCCACACAACAATTCGGTGAATAGACCAGTTGTGGTACAACTCCAAAATGAATAACGTCATCGAATCCACTATTTTGAAAGGGAAGTACAAAAGCGAAGACGTTTTGATTCCACGGATTCCTTTGATTCCGAACGACATGCCATTTTCCAGTGCGTCTAGCATTTGCTATGTCGATAAATAAATCACAAGGGCAGTCGCTAAGTGTTTGTGGCATCAATCTTGAAAACCTATGTTTTCACGTGGCCAGCTGTGTGTCGCCTGTTCCCGTGCCGGAATACCAACAAAATTACTTATATAGGCACCAGAAAATAAAACAAAGAATGTAGTGTATCATAAAGCATTACAATAATAAACACTACGTTTTTGGAATATTTTTATTTCTTAATTATACAAATTCGAATTTAATATTCATAGTAAGACAGGACAATGTCTGTCGGATCAGCTACGGAAACTATCATATTAACTCATTGCCAACCTAATTATTTTACAATTAGATCTGTAAGTCGGCAGTAATTAATAAATAAGATGAAAGAAGGCCGAAACAGAGAAAATAGTATAAAACATTCGTTGTAGAATGTCTTCTAACACGAGTTTAAGAAATTATTGAACGAGTGCCTTCTGCAACTTATGTTTTAATATACCTACTATTTTGTTTCTATTGACAAACAATGGGTCTAGCTTTTTAACCACTGATATGAATAAAATTTGGACCAACGAAAAAACTAACCTTACTGTAAGAACTTTAAAAGGACTTTTAACGACAAAACATAATTTTGAAATAAATTGCCTTG